>CAUYQV010137961.1:0-14696 GCA_963574575.1 Galagoides demidoff
ATACTATCTCTTTCTCTCTCCCGCCCCCCACCCTCTTTCTCTCTCTCTTTCTCTCTCCCGACCCCCACCATCTTTCTCTCTCTCTTTCTCTCTCCCGACCCCCACCATCTTTCTCTCTCTCTTTCCCTTCCTCTCTGTCTTTCTCTGTTTCTTTGTCTCTCTCTGTTTCTCTTTCTATCTCTGTCTCCATCTTTCATTTTCTCTGTCTATCTTTCTCTCTCTCTCTCTCTCCACCTTCTCTCTCTCTCTCTCTCCTGTCTCCCTCTCTCCCTTTCTGTCTCTTTCTCTCTGTGTCTCTTTTGCTTTCCCTCTTTCTATGACCCTCTCTCTGAACTTCTCTCTCTCTCTCTCCTTCCACCTTCTCTCTCTCTCTCTCTTCTCTCCTCATTCTCTTTCTCTTCCTCTCTGTGTCCCTCTTTTTCTTCCCTCTCCCTCCCTTTGCCTCTCTTCTTTTTCCAGCCCTGTTTTCAGACTTATAATTAGTTGAAAACTTCTAATGGCATTTATTTATCCTCAAATGCGATCCAAAAACCTAAAACAACTGGTACAACCCGCCAGGCTCATCAAAGCAAAGCTATGCACGCTGGGCTTATACATTTTTCTTTTAATGATTTGATAACAATTTATGGATTTAGATTCAAAAGAATGACAACAATGAAAATCTATTGTGGAATTCTTGTTAATTATAGAAAAAGTGCTTCATAAATATTGAAATATGTTCTTATCTGCTAATGCCCTGATTTTCCAGACTTGGACACACACAGAACACAATTATTTGGTGATTAATCTATTTTTTAAACTTTCTGTTCATTAGTCTTTTGATGAAAGTTTATCTAAGCAAAGATCACACAGAGTTGATGCACAGGAAAAAAATGTAATATAGATCATTTCATGAATAGAAAAGACAAGAAAATCATTTCATGACATTGAGTTACTAAGACCATGTCTTTATGGGGTGGGTGAAATAACAACTCATCTTCCCACACTGGCCATCTTCATTATTAATTAGTAGAGATCCATACAGTTGGGACAAGTATAAAGTTACTTCACTCCATTTCTTTAAAGAAAAAGCTGTGTAACACAAAACGAAGAGTATTCTGCATTAAATTATGGCTCCTAAAAAATATGTTGGTGGCCTACGCCATAGAATTTGGGAGTGTAGAGTTATTTGGAAATACTCAAGTTAAGATGAAACTATCCTGGGGTTGAGAGGGCCTTAAATCCAGCTACAAGTGTCCTCCTAAGAGATAGCAAAGGAGACACAGACACAGAGGAGAAGCCACGTGGAGATGGAGGCAGAGACTAGAGTGATGTGGCCATAAGCCCAGGGACACCTGGACCCCCCAGGAGCTGGGAGAGGCAGGAGGGAGTCTTCCTGGGTTCTGTGGGAAGAGTGGCCCAGAGACCCCTGCACCTCAGAGCCCTGGGCTCCAGCGCTGGGAGAGGATGATTTAAGCACCCCAATATGTGGCACTTTGTCATGGAAGCTCCAAGATACTAGTACAAAGAGTACATAAAACAATTACATGGAATTTAAGGAATAATAATGATATTCATGAAGTGAAACAATTCTAGTTTCAAACGCCCTTTGCACAGGGCCCTCTAATCTTCCCACCCAGAGGGAAAAACTACCTGGAATTTTATGGTGATGATTTCCTTGGTTCCCTTTCCCTTTATAGTTGAATCTGTACATATGAAACTCCAAAAATATGGGGGAGGGGGCACTGCTTGCTTGTCACTCGTTCTCTCTCTCTGTCTCTCTCTCTCTGTCTCTCTCTCTCATTCTCTCTCCTAGCCTGTTTCTTTCTCATTTTCTCTCCCTCTGTTCCTGTCTGATTCTGTTTCTCTCTATATATCCCTGTATCTCATTTTCTTTATCTCTCCCCCTCTCTCACTTTCTCTCTCCCCCTCACAAGTTTACCCTCATCCCTCTACCCAGAAAATCCTACCCTCCTCCCTCCAGGCCCCCATCCTCCCAGCCTCCATCCTCCTCCTCCAGTGTGGGGAAAATGCAGGTGCCCAGGTTCAGGGGCCTGCCTAGCAGAGCCAGCATTCTTCTTGCTCCTCAGAAGGCCGAGACCCCCTTTAAATGTCCTTAGCTTCTCCATCTTCATCCAGGTGCCTGTTGGGGGACCCCAGAGAGCTCCCTCACCTCTTCCGCTATGTGAGGGCATGATGAGAAGGCTCCATCTATGAGCCAGGAGGTGAGTCCCCACCAGATAAACATCTACCACGCTGGGATCTTGAACTTTCAGGCTCCAGGAGTTTGAGCAATGTCTGTAGTTTATAAGCCCCAGTGTCCTTATAAAGGGGCCCCGGAGAGCTCCTTCACCCCTTCCACCAGGTGAAGACACAGTGAGAAGGCACCATCTACGAACCAGGTAGTGAGTCTCCACCACTCACGGCATCTGCCACGCCCAGATCTTCAGCGCGTCCAGAACTGTGAGCAATAAATACCTGTTGTTGACACACCACCTGGTCTGTGGGGTTTTGTTACAGCAACCTGGTTGAGTAAGTCTGGGCAGGAGGCAAATGAAGATACAGTGTTAGGCTCTGCCCATGGAGTTCAGGCTGTAGGTCTTACGACTTCCCTTTACCCCACTTTGTTGATCCCAACAGCTCCCATAAATATTCTGTCCCATGATGGTAACAGATGATAGTTCAGTTTGAAAATCACCCAGATGGGTCAAAAATAGAGATCAGTTGCTGCTCCCAGGCTCCTTTTGGCGGCCACCCAAAATGTAACTGTGGGTGCTACGGGCTGAACTGTGTCTCCCCAAATTCATACACTGAGGCCCGGACACCCAGGACCTCAGAACATGGCTGTATTTGGAGATGGGTCTTTACAGAGGTGATTAAGGTAAAATGAGGTGACCACGGTGTCCTGATAACAAGAGGAGATGAGGGTACAGCCATGCAGAGAGGGACAACCCCGTGAGGACATGGAAGACGGTGTCTGCACGCCAAGGAGAGAGGCCTCAGGAGGGAACAGCCCGAGACACCTGGATCTCGGACGTCCAGCCTCCAGGACCTCTGGTGGAATAAATTGTCAGGGTCCCTTTGTGCTTGCCACTTATCAGGGCCCGGGACTGGTTGGTCTCCAGCCCCAGCTTATCTAGCTGTGTTCTAGAACAGAGCTATGCTGTTATCTCGCTCAGGAACAACTGCTCTTAGGTGCCTGAGGGCTATTTACTTTAGCTAACAGGAGAGAGAGAGAGTCTTAGAAAGAGTAAAGCAGTCTTCTTAGAAAGATAGATCTTAGTCTTTAGCAGAGCTTAGCAATCTTTAGCAGAGAGACACCATGCTGGCGTTCTGCAGGCAGGAGAGGAGACAGAGTCAGAGTAAGTGAGTCCGTGATAGAAAGTGCATGCTCCTGACTGCCCTCTCTTCCAGCCTAATATAAGGCTAATCTCATGCCTCTCAACACCACAGGTGTAGACACTGCCAATTCACCAATGCTCTCATCTCTCGAGCTCTCAGGCTTGTTAGGAGAGCTAAATCCCTCTCCATGCCCTCTTCACCAAGGTGTTCCATTATTGAGCTATACAGGTATTTCTTATAACTCTCACTCCTTCTAGCCACAGGCTATACAGGCTGCTACAATAAATGTCTGTCCAGATTTCCCATCTGCAGGAGTTTCTTGTGCCAGCCCCACAAGAGTTATAATCTGGTCCAGACTGGTTGTCCCTTGATGTTAGGTCTAGTGGGTCCAGGCCAAGGCAGAAAGGTGTGAGGCTGAGGCTATAACGGAAAGATACCAGTTAACTCCTGGCAAATTTCAGGACTGCAAGCTTTCAAAAAAAATGAAATTAGTCCAGTGCACTCCCAAGATAAATGAGAAAGTACTAATTGATTTCTTGCTTCTAGTTCATTCCCAATTTCTTACCTGGCTTACTCCCTGGGAAATGAACCGGGGGGCACCAACTGTCCCTGGACTGACCTTTAAGCAATACCAGTTGGGGAAAGTACCGAAAGTAAGATGTATAGAGGAAAGTGCTGAAATTAAGATGTGTAAGCTGCACACACATCTACCCTGCTCGTGCTAACAACCACCTAACCTCACAGCACCACTGCTTGTAGGTCTCCGTGAAGATTCAGGAACTTGGAAACAGGCCTCGACAAGGTTGCCGTCTGAGGTCACCCAGCAGAACCTCCGCCACCCTCAGAAACACACGGCACAACTCCACCAGCTGGAGCAAGGACAACTGTCCAAACCCTCCCCTGGAATACATTTCTGTTGTGATACAACGTGAGTTTCACAAAATGATGTTTGGAGAGCGTGAGGCAGAATCTCCATAATTTCCATCTGCATAAGAGAGATACCTTGTGATGTGCTAATGATGAGGGGAGCCTCTCTAATGAGCGGCACAATTTAGGACAAATAATTAAGTGCTCACCTTTAATGCATTCTTTGAACATCAGCCTCAAAGTTGGCTGTGATGATCAAGAGTGGCAGAGAGAGAGAGAGAGAGAGAGGGAGAGAGAGAGGTTCTTCTCCATGTGCAATTTTGGAGGAAAGGACGATTTTGTCCGATTCTGGGGTTCATCCACCCTTCCAGCAATGTGGTCCACTTGGGTGGACGGGCAGGAAATATCAGCTGGGTTCCTGGGAGCCCAGTTGTTCCCTGATATGCTGACATCACCGGGGGGGGGGTCAGTGTGCTGAGGTCACAGGGTGGGGTCAGTCTGGGGTTACCCACCTGACAGGTCACCTCACTGCATTCTCAGAATGCTTTCGTCCCTGCCTCCATGTGATCGAAGAATTTCCACGGGCCATTTCCCCTGCAAACAAGCTGGAAACAAGGCAGGCTGTGCCAGGTTTCTCCCCTGCTGGGCCGTACAGGACTTGTTCTCAGAGAAAATTGTTTTCCCGGGACCTGTGTGCAGATGCCACCTGCATCCTCGCTGTCATGTGATGGAACCAAAATGCAAACAGTGTGAGTCCAGAGGGGCTGGACAGCCTGTCGTGGCTGTGGTGTCCTCCTGCAGCTGCCGGCAGAGGAGAAATTGATGTTCTCAGGGAGGTCCTAGTGTGGTGGTCAGGCCCTCCGTCCTGATGTTCCAGGTGTCGGCACCCAGCTAGCGGTGTTCTCCATCCTCACGTCCCTGAGCCCAGCTGCAGGTGCAGACATCTCCTGGGGGCTCCTGTCACACTCCTGAGTGTGCAAAGTGTCCTGTCCTTCCTGCCATCTGCCTGTCACCTGAGTCCTGGGACCTGGAGCAGGGCAGGGAACTTGCATCCAGAGAGGGGGCCACAGAGGTCACAGGGCAAGGGCTGGGGCAGGGGTCATGCCAAAGTTTGCAGGGTACAGAACAAGGAAAGAGGCCACATCTGAAGGTCCCTGGGTGGGGCCTGCAGGTCAGAGGTCTCAGTGGGGGGTGGGATCAGAGGTCACGTTGGTGGTGTCAGAGTGAGCGAGGGGGTGAGGGTCACATCTGGGGGGTCACAGGGTTATTGTCAAGGGTATAGGTCACGTCTGGAAGTCCGGGAGCGGGAGTAGAGGTTAGAGGTCACTTCCAGGATCTAGAGTAGAATTGGGGTCACCAGTCATATCTGGAGGTCACAGGTGGCTATCAAGGATGAGGTCCTCTCTGGAAGTCACAGAGACCAGAGGTCAGAGGACCAGAGGCCTCTGAGAATGCATAGGGACAGCGACGGAGTTACTTCTGGGAGGGGTCACAGGGTGGCGGTTTGGATCAGAGGTCACAGAGCTGAGACCAAGGTCAGGACCAGGAGTCATGTCTGGGGTCACAGTGTGGAGATCAGAGCCAGTGGTCCCATCTGGGTCATGGGATTTGGGCCAGGATTAGAGGTCACACCTGGGGCCCCATGTCAAGCCTCCCCCCGGGGGCCGTACAGAAGCCTCCCCCACCTGAGTGTCCAGGCCCTGCTGCCCACCCGGCCTCGACTGCCCGTGACATCAGACTGAAGCTGGAGGCCCAGAAAGGGGTGTCACCTTCCTCTGCCACCCAGGAGGGCCCAGGCTCACAGGAAGCCAAGGGTCACTGTATCCCCAACCCATATCAGGAAAAGAACAATGGCCTCTGTTATGCCCCACCCCCGTCACCTGCAGCTGGGGGTGAACACCAATCCTGCAACTCCATCCTCCAAACTCTGGACACTGACGCACGAGATGGTATCTGTCTTACTGCACAGCATGGGGCAGAGCGAGCCTATGCCCACGCCAGTTTGCACGTCCTAGTGAGTGAGCTTCTGAAGGGCAGGGCTGTCCATCCGTTCACACTTATTGTTGCGAGGCTGTCACTGTACCATGCCAGAATCATCCCACAATCCCAGAGTTGCAGGTCCCCATGTGACACAGCCATGGAGAAGGGCAGGTCTCCAGGGCTCAGAAGTTACCAATCTTTGCCATTAACCCAGCAGAATCTCAACTGCTTTCAAGCACATTGTTCCATAGGAAAAAAAAAAAATGGTCCCTGTCTACATGGCAAGGACACAGGAAACAGATCTCCGACCCAAACAGACCCATATGGGCAGTGTAGGAAGCTGGTCAGTCAGTGGCCGACCTGGGCCCCCAACCCTGACCGGCTGACGGAGAAGAAAACTCTGTCAGCTCGCTTGAACCGGGATCTCTGCCACTACTCCCAGATTCAGCTACAGGCTCCTGCATCTGTGGTCTTAATTGCTACCAGGTTTATGCATCATCTAATTAAACCGGACATCGCCGCCAGCTCTGACCCCGCCTGGCTGCCGAGCTGCCCCGGACATGGTGGGTTATTTAGTACCTGCAAGGACCCTGCTCTCGCCTGTTCCCTCCAGGTGAAAATACTTACCCGCAGGCAAGGTCCCACCCCTCCACTTTGCAAAATGGTGAAATTAAGTTTTCCAGGGAACCGCCGGGGGACGGGGGGCGAGCGAAACAGAGTCTCCATTGATTCTGGAGAAACCTCTTGTCCACACGTAACAACGATAACCTTTTAGAGGGTTTGGAAAACAAATCTGACACCCCATTAAAAGGCAAATGATTTTCTCTCTCTCTCTCCACACAAGAAAAAGAAACTTTTAAAACATACAAGTCTATTAATAAATAATAGGGCTTTTTTTTTTAATACAAGGAAAGCTGACATCAAAGGAAAGGCATAAACCGTATCAGAGCCTTCGTGTTCTGTCTCGTGCCTTAATTGTCAAGGCGGCCGGGATCTTGTTTTTATTAGTTGCACAAAAGGTATTTCATTGAATGTCATGTTGTAATTTGATTTTAAAGGGAATGGGGGGGGTGGGATAATGACGTTTTCTGGGGTTTATAATGCCGCAAAGAATCACTATCTTTGCCACCAACACTGAACCGTCTAGCAGAGAAGTGTTACACCCAAGAAACTCTCTGCGCCAGAAAAACGTGAGCAGTTCCTATGTACACAGACACCTTCCCTCTCTTATTTTCTGCCAGGGCAGTTATGTTAAAAAGACACAGAGAAAGAAAGAAAAAAATAATGACAAAGAAAAAGAAGAATGGCGTATTTTGTATTCCAGAGGGGGAAATTCAGCAGAGACCAGAAGAAAAAGCAGAGGCACGGGTGATTTCAGCATTTGTTTTTGTAGACATCATTTATTCATAGGCTAAGGGCTTGCATGTCGGGAGAGGGTGCACCATAAAATATTCATGAGCCAAAGTGTCGAACGGGAGACAGGAACTTGCCCTTTTCTGTGTCCCAAGCAGAGCTGGGTACTTGGATAATCTAAGAATAATAATGAACTACTCGCGGTCTGCAACAGCTCAAAAAAGAGGGGTCTCCCTGGCTAAGAGGGGGGCAAGTCCCTTCTTGACCCTCAAAGTTCCAGAAAGCTAATGCTGCAGGGGAGAAATAAAAATAAAAGAGCGTTTGCACCGGAATGCACGCCCTGTCTGGGGTGTCCTGGGGCTTTTCCCCACAGGTGCGGGAACCCAAGTGTCCAGTCGAATGAGCATTTTTCTCCCTCTGAACTTTGTCCCACACAAGTACCAAGGACATTGCTCTGACTCCAAAATTAAATTAAATACTTGTGGATCTTTTTGGTTCATTCGTTGGGTTGTTGTGACTGTCCAAACACTGAAATGACCTGCCCGCTGCCCAGGGCTTTGCTGCCGCAGACCAGAAAGGGCTGCAAGCTCATTGAACCAGCAACCCCGTGAACCACCCGTTGGGCTCCTCGTCCGTAAGAGACAACTCGAAAAAAACTCTCCTCTTCATCCACACTGTTCCCCTTCTACCAGACATTTTGCTGAATTTGCCTAGGTTTTAAATTTTGTCATTTCCCTGAAAATGTGAAAACAAATTCTCCCCCAACACTCACCCAGGGTAACTCATGGTCCTGTAAACGATGGCACTAATGTCTCTGCAATCGCCCTTAAATCTATGGCCTCCGCTTGGGTCAAGTCTCTTCCCTCTTGGGAAGAGTGGCCCCAAAGCCCTGGTTCTCTGCGGTGAGGACACAGGGACACAATGCACCCCCCCCCCATTTCATGGAGGTAATTCTGACACCCTGTGGAAGGTGTCGGGCACAAGGACAAAGGTGTCCCACCGGGGATTGACCTTGTGTGCTTTCTTACTTATTTCTTCTTAGTCCTTCCTGGAGGGTATTAGCTCTTCAAAGGTTGGTTTATGGTCATTCCCTCCTGTCCATTCCTTGGGATTAGTGACAGTCCTCAGGGACAGAAGGCAGAGTCTGGGCAGGAGGCCTCAGCCATGGCCCAGCCAGCAGAGAGTCCAGCCCCCTCTGGCCTCAGGTGTCCTGTCTCATCCACCCTTGTTCCCTCAGGACGCCTGATTCCAGTCCCTTCTGTCCTGTCACGCCCACCCTGTCCTCTCAGGATTTCTGGTTATAGCCCCCATTCTCTCCCATGCACTCCCAGGCTCCTGGCAGTGTTGGGATTGTGGACTTTTTTTTTTAAGAGACAGAGTCTCATTTTATCACCCACAGTAGAGTGCTGTAGTGTCACAGCTCACAGCAACCTCCAGCTTTGGGGCTTAGGCAATTCTCTTGCCTCAGCCTCCCAAGTAGCTGGGACTACAGGAACCCATCACAATGCCGGGCTTATTTTTGTTGTTGCAATTTGGCTGGGGCTGGGTTTGAACCCACCACCCTCGGTATATGGGGCTGGAGCCCTATTCACTGAGCCACAGGTGCCACCTGGGATTGTGGACTCGGTGACCCATCGACACCACAGAGAGTGACACGGCAGACATGAGTGTTTCGATCACCATCTTTAGGAGAAAGAAAACTGGGAGATAGACCAGGAAAGTCTTCTTCTCAAACGGTTGATAAGTACGTGAAAAGCTCCTTAATACTAGTAAGGGTAATATTGACGGAAATGGAATATATCATTTCACACCCAGTGGGATGGCTGTGACTCTGAAAACACAGTAAGAACGTAAATGGTGCACTCACGATGAAAACAATCTCACACTCCCTGGAAATGTTAAAAATGGAATTACCAGAAGACGCAGCTATTTCACTCCTGCATGTGCACCCAAAATAATTTAAAATAGAAATTCAAACACACACTCAAGTGTCCATCCACGGACAGATAAAAAGAACATAATGTGGTCTGTCCACACTGTGGAATATTATTAAGGCATAAAAAGGATGAGACCCCACACCTGCTACAACGTGGATGGGTCTTGAAGACGTCACATCAAGTAGAAAGAAGCTGGACACAAAAGGCCACATCCACGATTCCACATTAATGAAATATTCAGAGTGGGTGACTCCCCAAGACAGACAGAGGCAGATTAGGGGATCCCAGGATTTGGGGGTCCAGTGAAGACTGAGTAATGAAAACAGACTTTCTGTTGGTGCTGCTGAAAATATTTTAGAAATAGTGGTGACAGTCACACAACATTGCGGGCATAACTAATGCCACTCAATTTGTCTCCTTGAAAATGGTTAAAATGGTAAAATTCATGGTGTCGATATTTTACCACAATTCTAAGAGGGTCTTAAAAAAATGCCTAGTTTGGGCAGTGAGATTGCTGCTCAAAATAGCAGAGAATCTGATCTGATTCAAATAAGCCAATAATTCCAAGAAAATCCATGTACAAGAGTTGCAGGGACCTGGCTTTGCGTCCTGGAGCTGGAGGTGAAAATGTGGTTTGCAGCTTATAAACTTTGTGGGGCTGGGCTGGGATTTCCCTCGCTGTGACACCGTCTATCTGAGGGACAGGGAGAGCAGCCAGGCACTTTGGGAGGACCCCAGCATCACAAAAGGGCCCCAGGAAGCCCACCGTTTCTCCCATCAGCCTTGTGTTCTATGAGGAGATCTGGGGGTGGTGGAACATGGGACAGCCCAGGTGTCCAAGCCACTCTGAGACATTCATCAAACATTATTTAAACCAGATATGGATACACCTTTTGTATGACGGGCTGTTGTCAGTACGTTTGCCTGTGTGGGGAGCTCTCAGCTCTGCCGTGGCAGCAGGAAGGCAGCCACACACAGCCTGTAAACAAATGGCTGTGGCTATGTTCCAATAAAACTTTATTGACAATATCAAGCCAGGGGCCAGATTGCCTTTATCTGAAACATACAGCATACAACAGACTACAGCTAGGCAAATCACCTCTAAAAGCCCCTCTGACCTTCAACATACTTTCTTCACCTCTGAAAACACCCAGCCCTTGGCATTTATTCAATCCCGTACCTTCTCAGAACAGGATTTTGCCAACTGTTTATTAATTTCAAAATCCTTTATATATGTCCCTATTTCCCACTGAACAAATTGTTCACTTTTTGTTTCCTTCTTTTTCTTTCCTGATTCAGAAAGACCTCACTTGTTTAATTTATTTTCTTTTTAAGAAATCAAATCTGGGAGTTTATTACCATCATGACACACATAATCACATTATGTCTGTCTCTGTTCCACGCTAAAAATACCACAGCTGCTCTATTTAATGATGAGACCCAGCGTGATCAATATTGACGCATTTCTGGGACAATGTCTTCGGGGTCCCTCATGGAGCCTGGTTCAACTGAGACACTAACAAATGAATAGGAAATGTTACATTGCACTTAGATTCAAATAACTAAAGGTTCAGTAATTATTATTAGTATTCTAACACCACAAGACCACTAATGTGCCTTTGAAATACAATGAAATATAATTTTTTTTTCAAAGAGCAAACTCTTGAGAACAGACACCGTCATCTAAGTGGGCAATTGTGCCCAGGATGTGGTGAGTCATAGGATTTGAGCAATTGGTCCCAATCAGTGTCATTTGCCAGCCATTGATTGTTATTTTTTTTAGAAACAGAGTCTCAGTCTGTCACCCTCGGTAGAGTGCCGTGGTGTCATTATAGCTCACACCAACCTCAAACTCTTGGGCTCAAGAGATTTTCTTGCCTCAGTCTCCCAAGTAGCTGGGACTATAGGCACCTGCCACAATGCCCAGCTAGTTTTTCTATTTTTAGTAGAGATGGTGTCTCGCTCTTGCTCAGGCTGGTCTCAAACTCTTACCCTCAAGCAATCCTCTTTCCTTGGCCTCCCAGAGTGCTGGGATTACAGGTGTGAGCCCCTGTGCCTGGCTCCAGTTGCTGTTCTGATCTAGTCATTCTGAAATAGACTTATGGCTAAAAAAGCCCTGGACACTCCTGTTCTTTCTTGAAAATACCTACTCAATGATATGGTTTCCCTG
Organism: Galagoides demidoff; assembly: GCA_963574575.1. Lineage (NCBI taxonomy): Eukaryota > Metazoa > Chordata > Mammalia > Primates > Galagidae > Galagoides > Galagoides demidoff. The sequence continues at coordinate 11,629 of CAUYQV010137961.1, forward strand.
CCTGTGCTGGATCCCCAAAGCAATGTGGCATAAGGGATTTCTAGATCTGTAATCAGTGAGAACAGCGTGTGTAATTGAAGTAGAGGTGCCCACTGCAGCAGGCTTCAGCAGGTGCTATCAGAGAAAAGCTCTACTGCCTGGTGGAGCCATGGTCTAGTCCTGAAGCCCCATCTGCCATTGACAGGTCATGATTCTTCTATGCACTAGTCTGCCTGGGCTTCTATAAAACAAGACCACAGGCTGGGGCTTAAAACCATGAGGATTCACTCTTCCCTAGTCTTGGATCCCAAGGAGTCTGATGTGCAGGTGTCTCAGGGCCGCTCCCTCCACAGGCCCCAGGGAAGGCTCCTTCCCAGCTCCTGGGGGGCTCCAGACATCCCTGGGCTTGTGGCCACATCACTCCAATGACCTTCTTTCCTCAAAGAGTCGACCCAAACTTCCCACTTCTCATAAAAACACCTGCAGTTGAATTTATGGCTCACTGGATAATATAGGAGGATGTTATCTTGAGATTCTGATTATGTCTGCAAAGATCATAACGCACAGAATTTCCCATTCTGAGGTTGCAGGTGGCCATGGATTTGTGTGCATGTGTGTGTGTGTGTGTATGTGTGTGTGTGTGGTGTCAGGGAGAGACATATTCCATCTACCGTCATGACAAGTCTGGGAATCTTCCAGCAGGCCTCCTTTTTTGGAGAAGATAATCAGAGCATCTTGCAACCCCAAAAGTCGGCTGATTAAGAACAAGAAGACGACAGGCTTTCACATCTGGTCACCGAGCATGGACCATATTAGACAGGAAAGGAACTATCCCTCTCACAGCCCTCTCCCCTCTTCTCGGTAGGATCGCACCAGCTGTGTCTCAGCCTTGCTGTGGTCACACACACTCTGATAGCTGCTGTGCCAGTCCCAGGAGCTCAGAGCTTTTGCTGTCCTGGGAATCCCAGCCCCACCAGCTTCTCCACCACCTTCCTTAGGTCCCACTGAAGGGGAGGGACTCCCACCAGCAACAGGGTTGCGCCACGTGGACTCGGGGGGATGAGAAGTCCTTTCAGGAAATAGTGTGGAACAGGTGTCCTCAAACTATGGCCCACAGGCCATATGCGGCCCGCCTAGGACATTTATCCTGCCCGCCAGGTGTTTTTGCTGCCGCTGCCTGCCCTGCTTAGCAGCCGACTCGTCCTGGGGCCCCCAGTCGGGCCCTCCGAAGGTCTGAGGGACAGTGAACTGGCCTCCTGTTCAAAAAGCTTGAGGACCCTGTGGGGAAATTGTCATTTTATACATTTTGTTTTTAGAAAACTTTCTAAAGCTACACATACAACAAAGTCAAGGAGGAAATGGACCCAGGATGTTAGCAGCGTTCTCTGGGTGGCTGGAGTGTGAAGAATTGTTTCCTGCTTCCTGTTCCCACTTGCCAAATTTTCCCTAGAAAGCTTTTAGGGACAGAAAAACCATCGTAAACTTTATCTTTTTGCTATGTGACATGCTCAGGTAGCAGTGGACTTTTTAAAACGTACTAGTCTACAGCACCATAGGTGACTCTGACAAAAATGTATTATATGGTGGGTGCTGCCGGTGGCTCAAAGGAGTAAGGTGCCGGCCCCATACGCTGGAGGTGGCGGGTTCAAACCCAGCCCCAGCCAAAAAAAAAAATAAATTTGTTATATAGTTTCTAAGACCTTGAAGCAGGATACTGACTGTTTCTAACATCAAGAAATATCAATGTTTGAGATGATAGATGTATCTCCATTGGGGACGGGAGGGGGATTCCTGGAATCATTCCTATTTCTTTAGCTGAGCTTTACTTGGGTCACTATACCCCTTTATAGGGAGACATCACTAAGCACCCCCCAAAATATACAACCATCAGTTTAAATTTTTATAAAAGAAGCACTAATAATAAATTAAAAGTTTACTTTTTTTAATTAAAAAACTAAATTATTTAAGTTCTTAATTTTAAAAAAGAAACAATAAAAATACTTTGTTAATTTTGAAAAAGAAATGATAAAATACTTTTTTAATTTTAAAAGAGAAAGAATGAAAATAAACTTAAAGTTTAATGTTTTTTAAGGGAGAAATAATAAAAATAAACTTAAGGTTTAATTTCTTAATCTTAAAAGAGAAGAGTGAAAGGAACTTAAAACTTAATTTATTACTCTTAAAAATAATAATGATGATAAAGCAAGATCTTTATTTTCTCAGGGCAGGGAGTGAAAGGCGTGAAGAATTCTTCTAGGGAAATGAGACACACCTTTTCTTTTTTAATGTTTATGTATACATGTGTTTATCAGGTTTCCACTTTTTGCCTTCGAAAATTAAAAACGCTTAAAATTTAACAATAATAACAATGTTTAAGATAAGGACTAGAAACAAAAACCTCGTAAAGAACGAACAAAGATCAATACATTCAGAAAAGAAATCAGACGATTGCTGCAACAAAGTATTAAGCAATAATAATAATCGTAATGCAAAGAAAGTAACACTCATAATGTCAAACAAGAGTATGTCTATTATGGAATGCTTTGACTCAGAGGTTCAGTATAGTGTCATCAATTAACTTCTTATTATTTTTTTCCAAAGTCTCAAAAAATAGACTAATATTTATAAATAAAAATAAAAGATAATTGGGTGGCACCTGTGGTTCAAGGAGTAGGGCACTGGCCCCATATGCTGGAGGTGGTGGATTCCAAACCAGCCCCAGCCCAAAACTGCAAATAATAATAATAATAGAAATAAAAGATAATTGCAAAAAAACAGATCATGCCAAATCTTATAGACAATAGAAAGAGAAGAATTACTTCAAAATCATTCTGCTTCGGCTGGGCACCTGTGGCTCAATCAGCTAAGGCGCCAGCCACGTACACCTAAGGTGGCGGGTTCGAATCCCCAGCCTGGGCCCGCCAAACGACAGTGATGGCTGCAACCAAAAAATGGCCGGGCGTTGTGGCCGGGCGCCTGTGGTCCTAGCTACTTGGGAGGCGGAGGCAGGAGACTCGCTTGAGCCCAGGAGTTGGAGGTTGCTGTGAGCTGTGATGCCATGGCACTCTACCCAGGGGGACAGCTTGAGG
>CAUYQV010137963.1:0-11276 GCA_963574575.1 Galagoides demidoff
GGCGCCTGTGGTCCCAGCTACTTGGGAAGCGGAGGCAGGAGACTCTCTTGAGCCCAGGAGTTGGAGGTTGCTATGAGCTGTGATGCCATGGCACTCTACCCAGGGGGATAGCTTGAGGCTCCGTCTCAAAAAAAAAAAAAAAAAAGAAATCTACAGAATTCTATATGTAATATATCACTTTTCACTGACTACATGCAGGATATTTTTCTTTGTCTTCAAGAGTTTGATTAGGGCTTGGTGCCTGTGGCTCAAGTGGCTAAGGCTCCAGCCACATACACCTAAGGTGGCAGGTTCGAATCCAGCCTGCCCCACCAAACAACAAGGACAGCTGCAACCAAAAAATAACCAGGCGTTGTGGCAGGTGCCTACTTGGGAGGCTGAGGCAGAAGACTCGCTTGAGTCCAGGAGTTGGAGGTTACTGTGAGCTATGATGCCACAGCACTCTACCCAGGGGGACAGCTTGAGGCTCTGTCTCAAAAAAAAAAAAAAAAAAGAGTTTGATTAGAATGTATCTGGACTTGGATTTTCTTATGCTTATGCTGTTTGGCATTTCCTGAGTTTCTTGAATGTATAAGTTTATGTCTTCACCAAATTTCAAAAGTTTTTATCATTCCTGAAATATTTTTTTCTGCACCACAGGATTTCTGCTCTCCTTTTAAAACTTCAAAGACAGAAAGGTCAGACTTTTAGGTATTGTCCCATAGATTCCTTAGACAATCTTCCTGCTTTCTGTTATTCAAATTGGATGAAATCTTTTTAGAGAAAATCTAATGACCATCTTGCTCTATCACTCAGGATGGAGTACAATAGTACAATCACAGCTAACTGTAGCCTCAATCTCCTTCTGAGGCAGGAGGACTCCTTAAGAAATCTCCTGCTTCAGCCTCTTTAGTAGCTAGGACTATAGGTATGTGCCACCACACTGCCTAATTTTTTAAAACTGTTTTTATAGAGACAGAGTCTCCTATGTTTTCCAGCCTGATCTCAAACTCCTGGCCTCAAGTGATCCTACCCCCTTGGCCTTCCAAAGTGCTGAGAATACAGACATGAGCCACCATGCCCAGCCTGAATTATGTCTATTGATCTATCTTTAAGTTCTCTGACTTTTTACTCTGTATCTCCATTCTGCTACTGGGCATCAATATCCAGAGAAATTTTTGAACCATATTTTTCAGTCTAAAATCGTCATTTTTTTTCATTTTTGTGTCTTTTTTTATGATACTTCATTTTTTTCCAAAAATGTTTGCCCTTACTTTTTGGAATATGGTTATTATCATGGCTATTTCAAAGTCTTTGATAATTCGGGTATCTGTGTGAACATGGAGTTGGTATCTATTGATTATCCTTTACTTCTCAAATTGAGATTTTTCTAGGTCTTCCTATGCTGAACAATTTTTAATTATAGCCTTTGCAATGCTATACAGATCTGTCCTGCATGTGTACAATCCAGTGGCCATACTGGGACCTGGGCTTTGGTCTACCCCATAATTGAATTCTCAAAGACTGTACTATGTTGTTTAGGATAAGATCCATGCAGGAACAGCTCAGAGGTGACTACAGGAGTTTATCCACAATCTTATGGAATTACTGTCTCAAGCTCCCTCCTCTTCATGACCCCTTTCCTAGTCCTCTGGCCCAAAATCTGGAGCTTTAGTTTTCTTACTTTGTCATGCATTTCTCACAACTGTCTGCATCCAGGGCCATTTAGCAGGAAAAAAAGAGAGAAAATAATGAGTATTGCCCTCATACTCTTGGTATTATAGGTTCTCTGATAGGAGAAAAGAGTTATCCTCCCCCCAAAGTCTTAGGTGCCTGCCTGGCTACCAACATCATTGCTATCACTGATTCCAATAGAATTATTTGGGTGCTGAGTTGGGAAATAACAGAAAAAGAAGGACAAAATAACAAAAGATATCTTTCATTCTTTCTGACTCTGAAGGGTCCCCTTTTTAACTCATTAGGACAGAAAGGGTTTATCTTGAGTATTTTTTCCTCTGCATCTATTGTCTACTTCTGGGTTTAACAATGTCTTTTAGTCTTGTCTAGATAATATCAGAGGGACTAGAAAAATGGCAGATTTACTGCCAACTTGGTAATGCTTTAAATTTTGATTTTCTTTGCCAATCAGCACCTTCTATCATTTATTTTGCAGAGTCCACAAATAGTCATCCCATGTATTCTGTCCAGGGTTTATAGTTGCATTCGGTGGGAGAGATAGGGTGGTCCAGTGTGCTTACTCCATCTTGCCTGGATCTAGAAACTATCTGCTTGGTTTATTGTTTTGTTTTCTTTAAAAAAAGCAAGAATTATTTGTGTATAAAAATGACAGTTCTCAAACCAGTTATATTTAGCTGTTCAACTGTTAGTCATGGAACTTTCACCCTTTCCTAGAAGCATCTAGCTGAGAATATTATTATCTTTTCTTTTTCAGGGACACAGCTGACTGTGGAAGTTCACCCTCGAGATGCCATGCCCCAGTTGCTCAAGAAGTTCTCCTTGGCTAAACGTATGTATGTACAGGACTGTTTAAGATGGAGGGATGGCAGAGAGGATTGAGGGCAGCTGGGTGTGTTAGACTTCAGCCCAGGCATCTTCTGAAGGAAGGAAAATCATGATATGGGTCTACAAAGTGGGAAAAGACAGAGGCATAATAGTTTCCTCTCAGGAGACTTTTTCTCTACATGCAGCTACCATTGTTTTTGTGCATCTCTGAAATTAGGCATGTGTAACCCAAGGCATTTAACTAACTGAAGTTGCATTTCATTAAGAGTGGTATGCGGGGGTGGCCCTGTGGCTCAAAGGGGTAGGGCACTGGCCCCATATGCTGGAGGTGGTGGGTTCAAACCCAGCCCCGGCCAAAAACTGCAAAAAAAATAAAAATAAAAATAAAAATAAAAAAAGAGTGGCATGCACAGTACACTTTAAAAAATGAATTTTACATTGATTAATTTATTAATCCTCTGACATATATTATCTCCACTTTTCAGATCAGCAAAATAAGTCTCAGATAAAATAACTGCCCAAGTCACCCAGCTGGGAAATGGATTATAACCCAGGTCCACCTCTCCAACTCTGAAGCCTGTGATCTTACCACCATATTTGGCTGCCCTCAGTGTAGTACAAAGATACTTAGACCCAGAACCACAATGATTTCTCCACTCCCTTCTCATCATTTCTCTGCATCTGTTCATCTAATGGTTAGGGGCCTCAGAAGGAATACAGGCCATGAAATAGGCCGTAAAACTGCTGAGGCTCAAATATTCTCTATGTCCATTCAGTGAGCCAGAGTTCTCCAAGGCTGTCTAATCCTGTGGTTTTTAACAGGCAGAACCTCAGAAGGGCAGTCCAGTGTAGGTAGGGTAGGCTCCAGCCCTATCTGGCTAGGTTTATGTATTTCAGCTCTGTGATCTTGATCAAGTGGTTTAACCCCTCTTTGGGGCTTGATTTTCTTATCTATAAAGGAAAAAAAATGTAAACCTTCCTCATCAGATTATGAGGCTAAATAAGAAAGTAAATATAAAGCCTAGGCCAGTACATAAGAAACGCCAACTACCATTCTATCAAAAATACAAGTGGAAGCCAGGCCACCAGGAAAAGCTCCTTTCTTCTTGCCCATGGACTCTAATAACTATTGGCTACCATTCTGCCTTAACAGTCCTGAATTTGTAGGATTCAGTTGCCCTTTAATCTTCTGAAGGAATAATTCAGTGATTACCTGGCCTGGCATGCTGGCTCCCACCTGGAATCCTAGCACTTTGGGAGACAGAGATGGAAGCATCACTCCAGGCCAGGAGTTCAATACCAGCCCGAGAAAGAGTGAGACCCTCATCTCCACAAAAAAATAGACAAATTAGCCAGGCATGGTAGTGTCCCTATACTCCCAGCTACTTAGGAGGCTGAGGCAGGAGAATTGCTTGAGCCTAGGAATTTGAGGCTGTAGGGAACTATGATATCACCACTGCATTCTAGCTGGAACAACAGAGTGAGACCCTGTCTGAAAAAATAATAATAATTACCTACCCTTTCTGGGTTTCAGACACTATACAAACTTTCTTTACCTCCTCTTATTTTTGTTTTTGTCCATAGTCTGTTTTTTTCCTGGGGTTATCTGGCAGTGAATTCATTAGTGCTCTCAATATGCCCCACCTTGAATCCAGAGAAGGGCAGGTTTTAGGAGGACCCACTGAAAAATCCACAATGTTGGGGTCAGAGCAAATTTTAAGTAGACTACACCTTCCTCTCTTGTCGTCTACTTCCTGGTTCCCCGTCTCCCCTCCACTACACCAGGAAGTTGATGGAAATTCCAGTAGTTCAGTGGTGCATGGGATGGGAGCTAGGAGCCTATAAAAAGGAGAGTGAAGAGGAAGAGTTGGAAGCATGATCACCACACAGAAAATCATCAGTGCTTATATTTCTGTTTCTTCTGAAATGTCTCTACTTCTGACCTTTGGAACATTATAGGTTTACAAGGTGACAAAAATGGAAACACAAGACCCCGGCAGCCGGGAGGGAAAGATGCCCATGGTAAGTTCCAGAGCCTTCTCCAAGGCCATCTCAAGAGTGCACATTGATTTAGCCTTATGGCCCAATCTCTAATCAATTGGCAATGACTTCCAGGGCACTGTGTTGAGAGCCTAGGGCCACTTCTGAGTTCAGGGGAAGAAGAACTCATGAAGTTCTATCAGAATTGATTTGGAATGTGTGTCATGGACATAGGTGGAAAAGGAAAAAGCTCATACACCAGATATAATACCAAAGCTAAAGCATAAACTCCACCAATTACAAGTAGTCTATTAAGGGGAACAGCATTAAAAGCTATGTTAACTTTCAATTGGTTGTCAAATGTGTCTATAAGATAGGAGGCCTGTGAATAAGCAGAGTGAGGCAGGGAAAGAAGCACTGATCTGGGTTGGAATCCAGCTTTTGCCCCTCATTTGCCTTCATGGGGCCTCAGTTTCCCCCTCAGTAGAGACCAGATGGCATCTAAGGCCTAAATGAGGTTCATCAGTTCATTGTTTTGCTTTAATTTAGTTAATGACATTGGTATTTTAAACGTATTTATCCAAAATCAGATTTGGATCTTATATAATCTGCTCGGAAGATAAATTTAATGAGGCATAAATCATTATGGATATTTTTAATGTTCAGATGTTATAAAATGGAACCAAAAAAGGGGAAAACTAGTAAAATCCTATTTTAGAAATGCCATCCTTCTTCTGAATGGGGGTAGGGGAGACCTCATTTGCAGAACTCTGCTGAGTGGAAACCTGAATTCACTTCATATCCACTTAGGTGACCCCGATGACTCTTGTCAGAGAATAGCAGGAGCCAGATTCTATAGAGCGAAAGGGCCTGTTAGGATACCCCTGCCCTTCTCTATACAGCTGGCTGAAGGATGGTTGCACTTGGACCACACAGGATAGGATTAATGGTGATCTCAGTCATGGCAGCCAGGCAAGAAATCCCAGCTCTAGCACCAGAGGGGTAAAAGGGAGCCAGAAAAGTGCTGGGCTTCAAGGGAGCTTGAAGTGAGAGTGTATAACAGAAAAGGATTTTGGAGGAGTCTGGGAAGTGGCTTGGTTCTTGTAGAAAGAGCAGGGAAATAAAGAAACAGAATGCTAACTTGCTGGGTGAGGCCATGGTGCCATGGTAGAGTTTGCACAACCTGCCTTCCCACCATACCCCTGGCCCTTCTCTGGAGAGGAATAGCCCTCACATCCTAGAGATATCAAAGCAAGTAACAAGGTGAGAACCCAATCAGAGTCCTCAGGTCCAAGGGCCAAACACCCCAGGGGCTACAATATGAAAGGAGGGCACGCAATGAGGTGCCCTTGGGAATTGTGTCCTATCTTGTCTGGTGTTGAGAAGATAGAAGGCCTGTATCTTAACAGGGAGGGCCTTGGAGTATTCGGAAAGTTATGAAGGACCTATATGGACTGCTCCTTACAACTGAACTTGACTGGAGGCCTAGGGCTCCTCTGGCCCAGACATTGGCTGGTTCCCTAACAAGTAGGCATTTTTTTGCCTCTCAGCCATGCTGGCCTAAAAGAGAGTCATGGAGTGGCTGGGGCCAGGGTTGGAGGTGATACTTTACCACCCCCAACTCTCTCAATCACATCTTAGATATATAGCACCAAAGTAACAGACTCACAATTAAGGGTGGACTTGGGGGTATGTGGGCAAATGTGGCTGCAGTTTCCAGGCAGAAAGCTCACATACCCCTGCTCCTGCCTTTGCCTGCAGAAAAGTCCCACACCCTGCACTCTCCCAGAGAGCAGTGCAACACTAATGTCACAACATAATTTGCCATCTCATTTATGCTCCCAGGAGCCCCTTAGCTGCAGATCTCAGGCCAGGTGGCTGGTCTAATGCCCCCAGCAAGGTGGAGGTCAGGCCTGGACTACCCCCTGCCTCACATAACCCAGCGGACACTTTCCCACATCACCCTGCTCCACTCAGGCTTTCTGTATGCACTGGGCCCACCAGTACTTCTCACTTACCCAGAACCCTGAGGCTCCCAACATGGCAGGCTAAGAGGTGGGTGGGTAGGTTCACCCAAGTCAGGGGCTCAGTTTCTCTTTGTCCTCCATCCTGCTATCTCACCCTGCTTCCCTGATTTTGGTCTGCCTGGCTCAGGGAACTTTGATTACAAAAGACCTTGCCATAGCCCATGCTCTCTTCCAGGCTGAGACAGGGTCTACTGTCCACCCATCTGTTGGTCTGACAATTGGTTGATCAGCCACGCAGCAGCCCTGCAGAAGTTGGCTAGGGCTGTCTCACATCCATCCCTGGAGTGGCTGCTGGCCCTGGTCAGCACTGGTCTTGAATTTTTTTCCTCCCCGTATCTGTCCCAGTGACCTACCTCAAGCTTCCTGTGACAGAGGCCAGCCATAGATGATTCTAAGGCCCAGCCTCCCCCAGTGCCTATTACAAGAACACCACCACACAGTTGATCATAGCAAGGGAGGAAGCCCATCTGGATTCCACACACAGCTTTCCCTCTGGGACCTAGCTGGCCTGACCCTACTATGCCATCCTCCCATACCTGGGCTGCTCAATGGCCCTGCACCCCAGCACCATGGCCATGGCATAGACCTCCATCCTTGAGTTTGGCTGGGACTAGCAACACTGCATGGACATTGCTCACAGAGCACTGGTTCCTGGGGAGAATAACAAGGGCTCTGCAGAAAACTAAGTGAAGGGGAAAAGCAGATTCCATCACCAATACATCTGGGACTGCTGGGTTTGCTGAGGTTGAGCCAGTTTCTTTCTGCTGACTTTCCATAATCTAAAAAAAGAGTCTAATACTCCCTGCAGATCTCCGAGAGGTCTATGGGAGTTGCCATTGTTCCCAAACTAATTTGGTCTGGGAACCCTTCTAGGAGATACAGCCCTTGGGCTCAGTGTTTCTAGCTTTGTGAATTGTGTTAAAGGTCACACAGTCACAGCTCCTCAAAGAGACTCGGCTGCTGACCAAGCCTCCCTGTGTTTCCAGCCTACCCCTGGGACCGGTCCAGCCTGAAATCCATGCCCCTGGACCTACGGCAGTTTGAGAAACTGGACACCTATGCCTCACAGGTATGAGAGCTGGCCCCTCTAGCCATGGGTTTCCCATGGAGTTCCCTAGTCCAAGGCAGCAAAGCCTCTCCTCTCTCCTTTCTGAACATGGCCTAGGAATGCCTTGATATAGCATGTAGATGGAAAGCAGAAGGCCTTAGGCAGCAGGCTCCCACTCAGGACCCCAGGCCACTCCATCCCCCACCCACCCATGCTTCTGATGTTGCCACCCCAGGCTGCACACCTGGACCTCCTCCTGACAAATGCAGTTGCCAACCTGACCAGCCCTTCCCCTTCCCACCTTGGGCATTGCTGCTGCTGAGCCATGCCACCCACAGCTGGTGAAGGAGGGGAGGGAGAGGAGGGCCATGGATAAAGGCAGCCACTGTGACCATGCTCACCTCTGAAGGGTGTAAGTTACTAGGCTCCCGTGCCTCTGGCCTGGGCTCCCAGGCATGAGTTGGGAGGGCAGCTGAAGAGCTGAGCACTTGGTGGACATGGGAGCCCTGGGGCCAGGCAGGAGCTCAGGTCAAAGTCTGATCAGAGGACTCTGGACTATTTTCTGAAGTCAGAGTGTGCTCTCCCAGGATACTAAGTGGTCTTAGAAAGATGACCTATGGGTGGCACACAGTAGGTGCTCAGGAACCTTGTGGAGATGACGAGTGGATGGATAGGATCCTGGCTAAAGAAAGTCAGGCTAGAGGCAGGGACATCAGTCAGGGGCATCCAGCTGTCCTGGCAGAAGACGTGACTCAGATTAAGTAGGGACAGAGAACAGGGAGGAGCAGAAAGGCCAATCCTGGGCCGGAAGCAGAGGGGAAGGCCCCTAACCCCAGTGTGTATAGAGTAGGTGGGAGATACAGGAGGCTCCCAGATGGCTTGGTTGAGTTGTAGGGGAGGCCAGGGAGTGCCTCACCATAAGGAACAGGTTTTGGGGAATGATGAGTATGCTTGAGGTATGAGGAGCTCTAGCATTTGTGGCATATCCAGGGGAAATGCCCACCTGTCCACTGTACGTGTGAGCCTGGAAAAATCTGGGCAGGAAACACTGACTGGGAGTCACCATATTCAGTAAAAAGCTGAAACCATAGAATAGGATTGTACTGGGGAGGGCGATGGGAACCCATATGGCCTAGAGCCACCAAAGAGGCTGGGATATGGTGAGGACAGGTACTGGAAGGTTGGGAGTTGGGGGCGCTCACCAGGGTATGCTTAGGCACCAGCAAGAGCCACGCCATCTGGTCAAGTGAGATCAGGACAGACTCCTTTCTGCTACTTCAGCAGCGCAGCACCTCTGGCCTCTGGAGGACCAGCTCAGAGGAGGCTGGAGAATCAGCCAAACTACAGTGGGCAAGTAGGAGGGAGGAGTAGGGAGTACAGAGGATCCCCACAGGGCCTGCAGAAGGGGCACCGGAGTGGGCAGGATTGAGAAGGAGATAGAGCAGGGAACATGGGGCAACAAGCAAAGAAGGGGAGGAGGACAGGATGCAGGAGAGGCAGGAGCCCTGGACCAAAGCTGATGCACTCATGCCTGCAGCAGGAGGGAGAATGAGGACTCATGAGTGGCTTCTGAAAGTGAGGGGTGTGGAGGGGTCCAGAGTCTGCAATGAGTAGGGTACTTTGTAAAGGCCATCAGAAGGGGTAAGACAGGCTGAGGGCCAGGCTCAGAAAGTGGTGCCAGGAGCCAACAAAGGCCAGAGACCCAGCCACAGAGCAGAGGTAGACAGCTTGGGGGTGCCAGGAGGAAGCCATGGTGCCAGGACTCCAGGCTGAGGTACAGGCCTACGATTCTAAGGGCACCATTCTAGGCCCTGGGAGAAGGAGCAGGAAGAGACTGTGGAGCTGATGAAGTAGGAGGCATCTGGGAGAGTGGGTAACAAGTGGCGTGGAGGTCTCCTCAGGTCAGAGCACCAGAGTGCAAGGCACAGGCAGTAGCCCTGAAGTCCCCATGCCAGCAAAGGGCCACTCCAGGGGTCCCAGAGTACCCCGGAGGTGAGGTAGAGGGGAGCAGGGTACCAATGCGGGATGGGTGCCCCAGCTTCTCTACAAAGATTGAACACAATCAGGGCCTCCTCTCCAGCCGCCCGGGCTTATCTCCTAGGGCCCTTATGAGAAGAGCTAGTTTGTTCTCTTTGTTACTATCGCAGTAAAATATGTATAACTTAAATTCGCCATTTTAATCATTTTTAAGAGTACAATTCGCAGGCATGGATTATATCCCCAATGTCGTACAACCATTACCACTATCTATTTCCAAAATATGCTCATCATCCAAACAGAAACTCTATACCCATTAAGCAATGACTTCCAGGCCCCCTCCCCCAGCCCCTGGCTGCTTACTTTCTGAATTTGCCTGTTCTAGATATTTCATTTAAGTGAAATCATACAGTATTTGTCCTTTTGTGTTTGGCTTATTTCACTCAGTATCATATTTTCAAAGTTCATCCATGTAGTATGTATAGAGCTTAATTTCTCCTTTGTAAGGTTAAAAATATTCCATTGTATGTTTATATCATATTTTGTTTATCCGCTCATCCATGAGTGGATGCTTCAGTTATTTCCACTTGACTATAGTGAATACCACTGCAATGAATATTTGTTCTCAGCTCTATTCATTTGAACATTAACTCTATTAACATTGAACTCAACTCTATTCCATTGGTCTATGTGATCCTTATGACAGTACCAATATCTGTTTGAGCCTCTGGCTTTCCTTTCTGGGGGGTATGTACCAAGGAGTGGGATTGCTGAATCATATGGTTATTCTACATTTAACTGTTTAAGAAACTGCCCAAGTGTTGTCCACAGCAACTGCACCATTTGACCTTCCCACCAGCAATGTACAAGGGTCCCAATTTCTCCACATTCTTGCCAACACTTGTTATTTTCTGATTTTATTTTTTAATAGCCATCCTAGTAGGTATTAAATGGTATCTCATTTTTATTTGCATTCTTCTCATGCATGACTGATAATTTGGAGCATTATTTTTTTGAGACAGTCTCACTTTGTTGCCATTGGTAGAGTGCCATGGCATCACAGCTTACAGCAACCTCAGACTCTTGGGCTCAAGTGATTCTCTTGCCTCAGCCTCCTGAGTAGCTGGGACTCCAGGTGATTTTGAGCATTTTTTTCATGTGCTTATTGGCCATGGAAAAATATCTATTCAAGTCCTTTGCTGGTTTTTGAATTGAGTTGTCTTATTGTTGTTGACTTGTAGGAGTTCTTAATATATTCTGTCATTTAACCCCTGTCAGATACACAACTTCTCCCTTCTGTCAGAGGTCTTTCTGCTTTCTTTTTTTTTTTTTTTTTTTTGAGGCGGAGCCTCAAGCTATACCCCTGGGTAGAGTGCCATGGCATCACAGCTCATAGCAACCTCCAACTCCTGGGCTCAAGCGAGTCTCCTGCCCCAGCCTCCCAAGTAGCTGGAACCACAGGCGCCCACCACAACGCCCGGTCATTTTTTGGTTGCAGCCATCATTGTTGTTTTGGCGGGCCTGGGCTGGGGATTCGAACGCGCCACCTTAGGTGTACGTGGCTGGCGCCTTAGCCGATTGAGCCACAGGCGCTGAGCCTCTGCTTTCTTTTTTTTTTTTTTTGAGACGGAGCCTCAAGCTATCCCCCTGGGTAGAGTGCCATGGCATCACAGCTCATAGCAACCTCCAACTCCTGGGCTCAAGCGAGTCTCCTGCCTCCGCCTCCCAAGTAGCTGGGACCA
>CAUYQV010137965.1:0-25265 GCA_963574575.1 Galagoides demidoff
GGGTGCCTATGGTCCCAGCTGCTTGGGAGGCTGAGGCAGGAGACTCGCTTGAGCCCAGGAGTTGGAGGTTGCTATGAGCTGTGATGCCATGGCACTCTACCCAGGGAGATAGCTTGAGGCTCCGTCTCAAAAAAAAAAAAAAAAGAAGAGTAGATTGGTGGACATTTAAAAAAAGGTAGACCTGAAGGGTTTATACAGAAGGGCACAAAAGCCTGTTTAATGACCCACCATTAAAGTGAGGATATACTAGAGTAAATTTTTAAAAAGTAGTTAGATCCTCTGCCTGAGCTGATGCTGCCCTCCACACCAAAACGACTGGTTTAATCATCCACTATCCCAGATGCACCTCATTTGGAATCTACTTAAAATTTTAAAAGGAATAAGATGGGTCTACATTTTTCTCACTGCTCAGGCTGCTGGGAAAGGGTACTGTGAAATTAAGAATCCCACAGAGGCTGGGTGCTGTGGCTCACACCTGTAATCCCAAAACTTTGGGATGCCGAGGAAGGTGGATTGCTCGAGCTTAGGAGTTGGAGACCAGCCTGAGCAACAGCAAGACCCTGTCTCTAAAAACAGAAAATTAGCCAGCCAAGTGTTATGGCGGGCACCTATAGTCCCAGTTACTGGGGAGGCTGAGGCAAGAGGATCTCTTGAGCCCAAGAGTTTGAGGTTGCAGTGAGCTATGACACCACAGCACTCTAGCCTACTCAGGACACAGAGTGAGACTCTGTCTCAAAAATAAATAAATAAATAAAGCACAGGGCTCATTGGATCGATGAACCTTATCAAACTAAAAGCAGAAGGAACTTGTAAGGCTGCCATCTCCATTCAGGACAGGAAGCTTTAAATGGCACTTTTAAAACAGTGGCATCCCTGCATGGACTGTCCTTCCTAGAAACAGAGCCTAAGTCCATACATGTAGTGGTGGAGTGGCCATGGAGGGCCGTCGCCTGGTTCCCACTGCAGGCAGACAGACCCAGAGGGCACTGACTTTCCATACCTGGCATGGTGCCCCCACAGGCACAGCGCGCCGACTTCTGGCCTCCGCTGGAGCAGAAGGTACAACAGTGAAACACACCCGGGTGGGAGCGGTGCTTCTTCTTGACTGTCACATTGAACGGAGAGCCCTTCAGCGTTCAGACCAAGAGCAAAGGATAGCACCTTGTGAGTCAACCGGGTGTGCTGAGCAGCGCTACGTGCTAAAAATTAGAGCCTAAGGCACAGGCCTGCCCTCAGAGGGACAAGGACAGCAGCAGAGAAACAGATTAGAGGGCAAGAACCCTGCTCAGCAGGGTGGGAGCCAATATAAATGCAGGAAAAGAATCGAGGTGTCTGTGCACCTGCTTATTCAGTTCAGGCCTGTGGCTGCTCTCTGGACACCGACCAGGCTCCTACAGACTCATCTCCATTTTCAGCGACGTCTGTCTTAACTGGCAAGATGGCACAAGAAGCAAGAAGCCCCTGCCACAATAAGCATGAGCTTTCCTAATGAATATGCCTTACTCTGACTTTGCATGAAGGGAAGTGATATATATCACGTGACACATTATCTCAATTTTTGCTTTCATGCGACTGACTTTGGTCTCTAGGACTCTCAATGTCAATTCTTCAGGAATCTCAGGAGTTATTAGTAGAATGTTATGAACTCAAGGCTAGGACACCCTCTGGGCCTCTAATTTCTCAGCCATGAGCCTCTTCTCCTAACATACTGAGCTAGCCTCTTTCCTTCCAACCCTCTCTGCTGGACAGACATTTCTGTTTACCAATATAGTTATCCTAGAACTATATATTCCATATGTCTGTGAAGATAGATGGAAGGGAGAAAGGTTAAGGTGTACGTGGCTCATAATTCTCAAATTATTAACTCTCCCATTTGCTCCCTTTCCTTCCAGGATAACTGTTAGTCATTTTCTATTTTCTACTCTATGTTAAAAAGGATTTAATAATAGTGTTGCAACATGCCTATCCCTGTCTGAGAACCATACACTTTGAGAAACCACACAGTAAAGAGCCAGGCACCTTAGGGCCTTTCAGATGGTAAGTTTCCTCTCCTTTTAGTTTACAATCTACTTCAAAAACAACTTGAAGTTCCAAGGAACGGGTTCAACTTCCAATTTTGCTATAGAGTTACTGTGTGTTATGGCAAATTTGGTCTCTCAGTCTAACTGGACAGTGATTTCCTGTGGTTTTGGATAAAACTGAAATAGTGAATGTAAAAACACGGATCTGTTCTTGATATGCTATAGGTAGCAATAAATGGCTATTGAATAAGAGTTTCCTAGTGCACAGACCACAAGCCTAACATATCACGATGCTGTGTGGTATTGCATTGTGCCCATCAGTGTTGATTTCTGACTACTTCAATGTCAGTGGAGATTCTGCCTGACCTGTGTTACCCAATTTTTAAAAATTCATTATCTCAGGCTTGGCGCCTGTAGCTCAGCACCTAGGGGGACAGCCACATACACTGGAGCTGGCGAGTTCGAACTCAGCCTGGGCCTGACAAACAACAATGACGCCTGCAACAACAAAATAGCCAGGCGTTGTGGTGGGTGCCTGTATTCCCAGCTACTTGTGAAGCTGAAGCAAGAGAATAGCTTAAGCCCAAGAGTTTGAGATTGCTGCGAGCTGTGACACCACAGCACTTTACCAAGGGCAACATAGTAAGACTCTGCCTAAAAAAAAAAAAAAAATTCATAATCTTGGCTGAGTTTAGTCACTCACTCCTGTGATCCTAGCCTCGGGGTGGCCAAGGTGGGTGGACTGCTTGAGCTCAGGATTTCAAGACCAGCCTGAGCAAAGGTGAGACCCTGTCTCTAAAACAAACAAATAAACAAACAAACAAAAAATTAGCCAGGTGTTGTGGCGGCCACCTGTAGTCCCAGCTACTTGGGAGGCTGAGCCAAGAGATGATCACTTTAGCCCAGGAGTTTGAGCTGAGACTGCCATGGCACTGTACCCAGGGCAACAGATTGAGACTTTTGTCTCCAAAAAAAAAAAAAAAGATACATAATCTAAACTAGAAAGTGCCATGCTTGTTTGTGGAGGAAAGTGTTACCTCATTTGTGTTATACTTGCTCCTTTGTTAGACTTGTTTATAGTGACCAGGTAACATGGTGATAATGTAACATGGTAACGTGTCACAACCATGGTAACATGGTAACTTTTGGTGTTTTATTGTTTATAGTAACCATGGTAACAGGTTAGCATATCTGTAAAACAGTAGAGAGTTACATGAGCAGATGGCTAGCCAGATGATGACTTGTCAGTTGAGAGGAGGTGGTATACCCCTACCAATTGCGTTCTAGTAAATCCATGTCTGGTCACAATCTAAACAAAGATGGGAAATGCAGAGCTAGATTATAGTTTGTTTTTTTTTGTTTTTGTTTTTTTGCAGTTTTTGGCCAGGGCAGGGTTTGAACCCGCCACCTCTGGCATATGGGGCTGACGCCCTACTCCTTTGAGCCACAGGTGCTGCACTTAGATTATAGTTCTTGACTGTGTGTGCTTATCTGCTGGTAGACTGCCCCCCATGATCAAGGCATCTTCCCCAAATTAAGAACTCTAACAAGCCAGCTGGGAGAGGGATGAAATATAAGCATAACTGCCAGGAGGTGAAATAGGGATATGGAGTTTTTATGGCCACCAACATCCTCCAGTAAGAATAACAGTGGCAAAATCTGGGCAGCCTCTAAACTTTAGAGAAGAAAAGAGAATCCTGGTCAGTCTCTCTATAGCTGATACTGGGAGAAATGTCTCCAGGTCCTAATAACAACACCCAGGGGTCTAGGTGACAGGTGCTCAGGGAAGCACACATAGGTCTTACTCACCTGCACATGCTGCTCTTTGACGCAGACCCACACAACATAGACCCCAGGCTCCTTGGGGGTATAGGAAACCTGGTATGTCCCATCCTTGTTATCCTGGACCATCGTTTTGACTGGACTGAATGGAGATAAGAGTTCAAAAAACCACTCATTCCCCATACCCTGCTTCAGTTGCTATGACTTTAGAATGGAAACTCTACATGATTCCATTCGATCTTAATTTTAAACATCCCCAAACAGCATGTGTCTTCCACTTGCCTTAGAAGTTAATTTTATGACAGAAGGTAAGCAGTATAAATTCTAATGTAGGCTGACATTCAGATGAGCTCCTTATTGTGTTCTTTTCAGTTGAACCCTCTTGCTCTTTCCTGTCCCACCATACTCCAGTTCCAGAGAAATATATGTTCCTGGCACAATTTAGTAGCGAAAGGGTCTGAATTTTGAGAAGGGCGCTATTCAGTCAAACAGAAGATTTTTCGGTCTATTCCAAAACTTGGGAAAGAGGGAAATCTGAGGAGCGGACCATACCTTTGAGAGAGAGATGAGTACAGGTATAAAACCTATTCAAGAAAGCACATTTGGTCCAACCAATTGCATCACATTTTTTTATACTATCATGGGTAGGCAAGATCTAACAACTATGGTTAACCTCTCTGACATCTCAAAGGACCTCGTGTTTGCAGTTTCCTCACTGCCTGTCACCCGTGCCACCCAATTGTGTCACACAAACCTGTCTTTCTTATCTTTAGGGACAACAGTGACTTGAACATCGTCTCCTCCCTTGCCCATGCTCTCGCCTGAGGCATCCTTACAAAGCAGGGTGAAAGAGGCTGTCTGTTTCTCCCGGGCCTTGTGGAGATCTGCAAAAGATAAATGTGCAAGCCTCACCTCCAAGGCAAACTGCGGCGACTCCACCCCCAGATCAGGACAAAATGCTGTGCTTCCTATTTATTGTAACCAGCCTGCTCCCTTTCTGTCCTCTTCCCCTCTGCCTGGCAGAGTATAAACCTCTTGGGACCCCTTCTGGTGAACCTGGTTCTCTCTCAGCCAGCAGCTGCTCTTGGATGACACAGGATCCTAGACCTTGACTTTAGTCCTGAGGAAGCTTTGACAATACTCAAGATTGACCCCCCACCTATTCAGAGGAAAATTCCAAACCCTGTGAGAGAGGCTAGTGACCCCCAAACTACTCTAAGCTCCAGATCCTGCTGAAAAGGCAGGGGGTGCAGCTGACCAGCTTGGACTCTCCATGTTGTGGGATCCTCTGTGACTCAGTAGCTCATGCCAAGCACTGGGGGAATACCCAGTAGCCGCCCAGTTCCTCATCCAACGTTTGAGTGAAACAAGGTTTGTTCCCCTGGGGTTGATGCACTCTTGGGGTCTATGAAAAGGCTTATGAAGGATCCTGAAACCTCTTGAAATTGTACACCCAAGTTAGTGGATGTTTCTTGGGGAGAACATTATTAAGGGGATCTATGACTTCCAAACAGTTAGGAATTCTTGTACCAGAATCATAATGGCTCTAGGATACAATATCCCAATCAGGACTGATTTATGAAATACATGTTTGAATAACATGTTTCCTTTAGAAATAGAATACTGGTCAAAAGACAGCATTTCCTCCCCTTCTGCATGAAACATCTGCCATGTTCTTTAAAATGCCAATACAGCTTATGAGTCAAAAAGAACATACAAGAAGGCAACCATAATCTTGTCTTGCTCGTTCCTCTGAAACCCACTTCAGAACTTGATCCAAGCAGTCCAGGGCCTGCCATTCTCCTCTCTGGATAGGCAGGATGTGCCCTGCCCCAGTCAATGTTAATGTGCCTTGGACCACTGTCTCTGTTCTGTCATCTGATAGAAATGAAGCCTGATCTCCGGGTATGCTGGTATTCACCACTTTTCTGAACTGGAAAAGGGTCAAGCTTTATGCTTGAATTAAATATTAATTGTGCCCTGACCAGAACCAATCAGAAAGGAAAGGATCACTGCCTTTTAGATCAGTATGTGTCCCCCACCCAACCCTGGGTAACTGGTCGGTGGGCAAGTGCTACCTAGCTGAACAAGCCACCAGTCTTTAAGCACCATGTTCCTGTCCACTGCCCTCTCAAGGCCAGTGGGCCTTCCTACCTTCGCCTTGAAGGATACACTTGGCTGGATCAACCTCTTTGGTATTAATGGTTCCGTAAACTTCATAGCCACGGCACTGGCCTGCTTTCTCCTGGGGAGAGAAGCTTATCTTATCGTTCACTCCGGGACGGGCACTGTATTCGATTTTGTTCAGCTTCTTGAGGCGCTCTACCACCACCCCCTTGGTGATGAGGATCTCCAGATCAGAGCCACTGTTCAGCAAGTGCTGAGTGAACTCCACTCCTGTGCGTATGTCTGCCAGCATCTGTTCCAGCTGTGCCTTCTGCAGCTGCAGGGAGTTCTCCTTCTGGACCCGTATGTCTTCCAGCTCCTTCAGCAGTTTGTCCCGATGCTCCTCAATGGCTTTGATGTAGCCCTCTGAGAATGTTCGGACATTGGCTGCCACTACCTCCACTCGCTCCTGGAGGGCACTGTTCATCCTTCCCATCTGGTCCAGGGCTTCCTCCAGGGCTTCCATGTGGGGCTGGGTGCCTTTGAGGAGCTCCCGCACTAAGTCCCCATGCTTGTGGATGACATTGCTGGTAAAATCGCAGGGATGCTCCCTGTGCTCCCCTACCACACAATCCCGGCACACAGGCTGGTCACAGAGCTCACAGAACAGCCTCAGCTCCTCCGCGGGGTGAGTGGAGCACAGGATGGGCTTCCCAACCTGGCTGTAGCCTTTCAAGTCTTTGAGGTCTACCATGGTATGGTAAGCTGTTTTCTTCTGCCGTCTAGGGACAAATAGAGTCAAGAATAGGAGATAAGGGAATAATTCTGGTTGGGAAACAGTACAGCAGAGAGGTTTTAGGAGCATGGGCGCTAAAGCTAAACAAATGAGTTCAATTTCTTGCTCTAACCTCTAATTGCATGATCCTCTCTAAGTCCAGTTCCTTGTCTGAACAGTGGGGACAATACTTACCCGAAAGAGCTCTTGTACAGAACAAAATGAGAAGAGACCAAGGCTCCAACTTGGTACATGTCTTTGCAAAAGGTTGCATCACTAAGACTACACACTAGAACTTTCCCCAAAGAGTTAATTTGGCAAGTTTAGACAACCTGCTTCCTAAGGCTAGAGGTGAGAGCACAGCAGAAAACGAGCACCAAGAGACAGACACTGGGCCAGATGGCATAGCAATAAACTCCAAGCAATTAAAGAGCAGCTGGGTGGCACTGACACAGTCTCATCCAGCTTGCATCTAAGAATTTGGTAAAGCATTTCCCTCGTCCAGTATCTACATCACCCAAATCAGCAGGCTAGAATATCCCTGTAGAGTCATAAACATTAAGAAAAAGAGTGAAATCAATAGTCAGTACAATCAGGCTCAGCGCCTGTAGCACAGTGGTTACAGCGCCAGCCACATACACTGAGACTGGTGGGTTCAAACCCGGCCTGGGCCAGCTAAACAACGACAACTGCAACAAAAAACTAGCCCAGCACTGTAAAACCCGCCGGGTGTTGTAGCCAGCACCTGTAGTCCCAGCTACTTGGGAGGCTGAGACAAGAGAATCGCTTAAGCTCAAAAGTTTGAGTTTGCTGTGAGCTGTGATACCACGGCATTCCATGGGAGGGTGACAGAGTAAGACTCTGTCTCAAAAAAAAAGTCAGTACAATCAAAACTCTCTTTTTTTTTTTTTTTTTTGAGACAGATCCTCAAGCTATCCCCCTGGGTAGACTGCCATGGCATCACAGCTCACAGCAACCTCCACTTCCTGGGCTCAAGCGAGTCTCCTGCCTCAGCCTCCCAAGTAGCTGGGACCACAGGCGCCCGCCACAACGCCCAGCTATTTTTTTTTTTTCGGTTGCAGCCATCATTGTTTTGGTGGGCTGGGCTGGATTTGAACCCACCAGCTCAGATGTACGTGGCTGGCGCCTTAGCCACTTGAGCCACAGGTGCCGAGCCAAAGCTCTCTCTAATTCCCCTTTTCTGTGTTCAGGGAAATCCCTAGGAAACTACAGTGACTGCTTGGGGTTCCCCCATTAGCACTGTATCAACTTGCAGCTTATATGCCTATTCTGGCATTTGGACAGTGGCTGCAGAGAAAATAGGGTCAGCTGCTTAGCTGCCAGAAAGACAGTCACAGGGTCTATCACATAATTATGAGTTAAAAATAGAAAGACTACAGACTACTAACTCGTTCTATTGGTGAGGCCAGAAAACAAATGGAAGCCACAACCTAAAAACTGTATGACACTAATCCTAAAACCATGGTCAATTACTATTCTGATGCCCTAAAATGCAGTGGGGGGAAAATAAGAGACAGAGTGATTCACTGATAAACTACTCATCAAATGCCAAAAAAGACATAATATGCACCCCGATTAACTCCTACCAACTGACCTCACCAAAATCCAGAGTAACTCTAGGGTACAGGGAAAAGACCAAAGTGAGTCCCAGCTAATCAGTACCTGTACTAGGAAGCACAGAATGTTGTCAGATGGTCTAAATTTAATGCTCTGTTCTGTTACACACTTATCACTTGTGGGACCTTGTTAAATTATTGCCAAGCTTCAAATTCTTCAATTAATAAGTGGGAGTGAAAAAGTACTTGCTTTTCTAAGAGATGCAATGACCAAATGAGATCAAGAACAGGTTCTATGTTATTATATTCATCCTCCCATTTCCCCAGCAGCAAGTAGGATTACTCACTACACAAACGTCTGATGACTGAAGCAAACTGTTGATGTACTTTGTAAGCTGAAAATGGACTAAGCAAACTTCACTGTTGCAATTACCACAGGAATTATATTAGGTTGACCTAACTGTCCTAGAGAATTTGCAGTAGCATCATATATTGATTGCTCTTTGACTTTTGATGATATTTGAAAAGGCTTTCCTTTCCATCTGCTCACCAAGGGATTTGTTTTGACACCTCTTTGTTCTCTGCTCTTATGCCACACCAGGTGGGGTATCCCATCTTTACCTATGAGCCTGGCAGCAGAAGGGGCAGAGATTGGCTTTGCAGGTCTGACACCTCTTCTCTACTTCCCTGTCGCTGCACAGGTCACACACCAGGCCCTGGCCTTCCCCACGCAGACTCTCCAGCATCACATCATTCAGGGCCAGGTGGTCTATGGTAAGAGCCTTCACTCCACCCACGGGCAGGTCCACATGAGCATCACATACCGGACAGAGGATGCTGATCTGTGGCTGCAGATTGCGTGGCTTGAGTTCCTGGTATATTGACCCCTCAGAGCTTGTGTCAGAGTCTCCCCCTCGGAATTCCACTACTGAGAAGGGTTCCAGCTGCTCCAGACAAGTGGTGCAAACCGTGTGCAAACAAGGCAAGAGCCTGGGGGCTTTGAAAAGCCCCATGCATAAAGGACAGTGAGTCTTGCCTGAGCTCCCAAGAGTAGACCCACTGGGGACTTTGCTCAAGATGCCCAGCAGCGGCTTCTTGTTTTCTGACATATTCCCCACGTTTGTGCTCAGTATCAGACTAGGCCCTGGGCAATTCTATAACGAAGAAGCAGGTGATAAAACCCACCCAAAGAGAAAATTTCCAGAACTTGAACAGAGACCAACTCTCTTGTTGGCAAATTAAAGGGCAAACGGGAAGAAGAGGATTCCGCAAAGGAATCACCCTGGGCTCTACTCAAAAGGGCCCCCTCATTTCCACTGCATCCCATACCAAACTTGACACGCCCTCCTTTGCCTCCCCCTCCAGGAGCTAGTCCTGCCGTCAACTCCCTGACCCCAGGGCCTCCCGCACCCTCCACTGCCACCCCCCCTCCCGCCTCCCGCCCCACTGATCTCGCGCCCGCCACGCGACAAGCGCCACCCCTGGCCCAGCGCGATGAGGTAGAGAGCCCTCTCGCTCCTTTCTTCCGCGGAGTACGCGTGCGGGGCAGGAGAGCTCAGCTCCCCCGCGGAGTCTGCTGGGGTCACCGCCTCCCTGAGCTCGGCCCAGACGCCAGAAAGAGCTAGACTCTCCTCGCACCAATCCCAGCCCGGGTCTACTCCGATAAGTCCAATTACCGTCCGAGAGGGGCGGGCCTTGCCGCTTTGGGCCCCACCGCCCTCTAGATTGACAGTATCAGCATCCATTAAGCTTTGGGAATTCCACGCGGGGGGCGGGACACAACTATGGGCCGGAGGTGGGGCTGCCGGTGCGCTCCTAGCTCTCTAAACGAAAAAGGGCAAGGCTGGGAGTGCGCAGAATAGCGTAACCAGCGTCACTATTTTACGGGTACTAGCCCCGTCTTTATCTCTGTGGCGCCAGAGAGGCCTCACTAATATGACACAGGGATGGCCCCTTTTCCGCCCTCGGATTGGTCGCACGGACGCAGGCTGGGCTCCCTCATTGGTGAGTGCTGCTGTCAGCTGGCCCGGAGCGCTCTGCCCGGAGCTTGCTGGGAGTTGTAGGAGGCGCTTTCCGGGTCCCAGAGGCCTCTGGCGATAACCCCTGTGTTGGACACCTGGCGAGCTATCCGCCTGGACCTCCGGAGATTATTTTGGTTTACACATCCCTCAGGCCTAACGTGCGAGTCGCGAGAACTCCCAGGGCTGGTATTTTCCCGGGTTGGAGGCACCTGAGGCTCTGGTTCTGAGGACCAGTTATAGAGACCAGTGAACTGGGGTCTAGAATTGAGGGTTCTCTGGGCCACCCTAGAGGAGCTTGCTCCGCGGGCTGGAGAAGACTGTTTCAGCAGTGCGGGAGAGTGCAGAGAGGATTTACATAGATATTTGTCATCCAGAATTCTACAGTTGTGTATAATAGAAACGAGCAGAGTTATGTTTGGCTCTCTGTTCCTGCTGGTCACAATGGGACAGTGGAGGATGTCAGCGAGGGACAAGCCCTTTGTGGGCTCACAAGCTGAAAAGGTGAACACATCTGGCACCTTTAAGTTTAAGAGTATTAAAAGATAATTTCCTTATCTCTTCTAAGTGTACTTGATTGAGCCATATGGCGGCCTGTTACACCTGGGAGATCTGAGACCTGTATCTCCAAAATTGAACATAAAAACAAAATCCAAAACCGGGGCGGCGCCTGTGGCTCAGTGAGTAGGGCACTGGCCCCCTATACCGAGGGTGGTGGGTTCGAACGCGGCCCTGGCCAAACTGCAGCCGGGCATTGTGGCGGGCACCTGTAGTCCCAGCTACTTGGGAGGCCGAGGCAAGAGAATCGCCTAAACCCAAGGGCTGGAGGTTGCTGACAAGGTGAGACTCTGTCTCTAAAAAAAAAAAAAAAACCCTCTCCACCTGTTCTCATTGTCTCTGGTCGTTTATCCTGTGTAGTGTACCGGCTTGCTCGCTGCCTGTTTTGTTGGTGATCTTCCCTACTTGACTTAGACTGCACCGGAAGCTGTTATCCTTTTCACTGTTCAGATGTAGTGCCTGGAACCTAAGCTTTTGAAAGATATGTAAGGGGGAAAAAAAAGATGACTCAAAATATGAAAACTATAAAATATAAAAATGGAAGTGCTTAGCCATTTCCAAAACATAGCATGTCAATGGGTCAAATGCCACTTTTATATAAAAATTACACATGCAGTTTCCAAATGAAAGCATGCCTACAAAGGTCTGAAAATAGTCCTTACCTAGGGTTTTTTCAGCCACTCGTTCTTCTGGCCTCTACCCTCATTCCGAATGTGCATTCTCTTCTACTGGAGTAGGTAGCAAAAACTGTGTGGACTTGGCTTTGCTATATATTCTTACTTTGAACTTCACCTTTACCCTACCTGATGCTTGGCTATACTTTGCTTCATCCCTTATTCATGATGTATCACATTTCCTGTGGTAGGTATTCCAAATTTCTCTTGTGTACAAAGTGCTTTATAAATTACATGTGCATTATCTCATTTACTCAACTGACAATTTTGTGAGGAGATTGAGGGGGTGGCGAGCTCAAGTTAAAACATCTGGGCCTTGAACACAGTCTTACGATGTCCTAAAATTCTACTGCAGCCATCTCTACCCTTTACTTTCTCAGCTTTCTTAAGCATCAAATGCCTCACACACTCTGCAGTCCACTGCCTTCCTTTAAGTTTGGAAAACAAGGCTGTCTCAAGAACTCCCTCACCTTTCTACTGAAAAATGTGTTATTCTTCACACCTCTTCTCATACCTCTCCTGTTGCCTTTCTTCAATCCATGATCTTTGTTCTTTATCCCAACCTCTCCTACCTCCTCAAAACATTGTTCCTCCTGTGTTTTCAGTCAGTCCTATATTAGCCTATTCTTCTGCCAAGAGTTATGAGCAAGTCCTGAAAGGGCAAACAAACTCTCTCAACCCAGCTCCCTTTCAACTTACTTACTTTGGTGGCTCTCACCATTACATTTCTTCATTTATTTTCTTTTTCTTCCTTTGTTTGTTTCTTTCTCTTCTGCTTTTTTTTTTTTAAGACACAGAGTCTTGCTCTGCTGCACAGGCTGGAACACTATAGCTCACTATAATCTCAAACTTGTTTTTTATTTTATTTTTATTTTTGGTAGAGACCTGTTATATTGCCCAGGCTGGTCTTTAACGCCTGGACTCAAGCTATCCTTCCTCCTTGGTCTCTCAAAGTGTTAGGATTATAGGCCTGAGCCACAGCATCCAGTCTACCATTACATTTCTTTCTTTCTTTTTTGCAGTTTTTGACTGGGGCTGGGTTTGAACCCACCACCTCCGGTATATGGGGCCAGCACCCTACTCCTTTGAGCCACAGGAGCTGCCCTACATTTCTTAAAAGAATACTTTCACTCTCTGCTTTCATCACCATCTTATTATCACCATTGCCACCCAATTATTTCTCCCTTCTTTCCTCCTGACTTTCTTCTTACAGATCTTGAACAACCATATTGCTGGCTTTTGTTCTGTATGGAATTAGTATTCACCATTGTTTTGTAATTCCTTATCCTTAAACCTTGCCTTCTCCTTGACTTGTGAAATCCTCTGCAAGTCAAACACTCTAATCTCTTGGAATGCTTCTTATACCTCACGAGCTCCTCTTTCTCTATCTTATCCTCTACTTTTTCCTCCTACATTTCCCCCTGGGAAGATAATTCCCAGACCCACACTTCTAGTACTAACCTATCCCTTAAGCTTTTGTCACAACTATTTATTATAAATCTGCACCCAAATATGTTTGCATCACCTTATGCCCCCACATATCTTTAACTTCAGTGAACTTCTTTGCTCACTAAACTGTGCTGTCTGATTTGTCCTATTTCATTTTCTCCAGAGTTTCATTTTCCCTTCCCTCCAGCTTGTAACTTTATAGTGCTCCTGGCTTCCTTTCTTTTTCCATATCTAAGCAGACACCAATTTCTTCTCATCCCCACTGCCAACACCTTACTGCATAAGAAGTTTTAAGGTAACATAGGATTATATTTCCCTAAAGTATCATAATAGTCTTTGAATTATTCCTACCCTCAAATTGTTTTCAATTGGTCTATACAGTTCAGATGAATTGTAAGAACAGGATGTAAGTCAGTCCTCATTCTAAAACTTTCAATACCTGTGGCAGTGCCTGTGGTGCAAGGAGTAGGACGCTTGCCCCATATACCGAAGGTGGTGGGTTCAAGCCCAGCCCTGGCCAAAAGCTGGAAAAAAAAAAAAAAAACCTTCAGTACCTCGCCAAAAGCTGAAAAAAAAAAACCTTCAGTACCTCACCACCTCTGGATATAAGATAGGATAATATCTGCATTCCTTAGGGCAATGGTCCCCAACCTTTCTGGCACCAGGGACTGGTTTCATGGAAGATAGTTTTTCCCCAGGTGGAGTATAGGAGGACAGGAGACAGAGCTCAGGCAGTGATGGGTGTATATAAGCTTAGCCCTCCACCCCCGACAGACCAGGTCCAGGGTTGGGGATGGCAGCCTTAGTGGTGGATTCATAAAACAGGCCTTTTAGTTATTTGCCAATTTGTCTGCAACATTCTCCTATCATGTCCTCGGTGGAGTGCTGTGGCATCACAGCTCACAGTAACCTCAAACTCTTGGACTTGAGTGATTCTCTTGCCTCAGCCTCCTAAGTAGCTGGGACTACAGGTGCCCACTACAATGCCCAGCTATTTTCTTGTTGTAGTTGTTGTTTAGCTGGCCCGGGCCAGGCTCGAACCCACCAGCCTCAGTGCATGTGACTGGCGCCATAACCACTGTGCTACAGGCGCCAAGCCTGCAGTTGTTTTCTTTCTTAAAATTTGTATACATTTTTGGCACTCTCAATATATGTGGCTTCCCATGACCCCACCTCTGCCAGCCCAGCCAGCCAACCTCATTTCTGGTACGGCCCCAGGCCAACCTCTGTATGCACACTGAGCTGTAGCCTTTTATGATTATGCAAACTCTGCTTAGGACACCCTGTCCGCTCTTCTTTGCTTAATTAAATCTTGCTCATTCTTCAAAGCTCAGTTTAGGCATCAACTTCTCTAGTAATCCTCCATTCACCAAGTCTTCATTAGGTGCCCCTGTATGGGCCACCCATGGCACTCTGTAATGACCACTATCAAGTCTTTAACATTCTCCATTTCAATTTTCTTTTCTTTTTTTATTTACTTATTTTTTGCATTTCAACTTTTTACTTGCTTATCTGACTCTGCCCTCTGTTTTCACTTATACCCCTCCCACCCTGGGAACTCTTTTTTTTTTTTTTTTATGGAGAAAGAGTCTTGCTCTGTCACCCTGAGTAGGGTGCTGTGGTGTTATAGCTCATAGCAACCTCAAACTGTTGGGCTCAAGCAATGCTCTTGCCTCAGCCTCCCAAGTAGCTGGAACTATAGGCACCTGCCACCATGCCTGACTAGTTTTCTCTATTTTTGGTAAAGATGGGATATCGCTCTTGCTCAAGCTGGTCTGAATTCCTGATCTCAAGTGATCCACCTGCCTCAACCTTCCAAAGTTCTAGGATTATAGGCGTGAGCCTCCTCACCTGGCCCACACTGGACCTCCTAAGGACAAGGGACCATGTCTTGTTTCTGCATGCCTAATACTGTATCTGAAACATAATAGGATTAATGTAGGATGAATGAATAAATAGTTGAGATTCATGTTTTATTTCTAAGAAACTTATCCTAATAACAGGACAGATGACTAGAGAAATTTATTGTTGATTTCAGAGATCATTTTTGCCTTCTGATTTTAAAGGGACCTAATTCCTGAAACAGAGAATCGTTAGTGCCATCTAGTGGAAGTAGCTGCACAAAACGATATTACAGTGAATGATGACGCTTGGACAGTGTTCCCTTCTATCTTACTAGTTGGAAATGAGACCGACAGGGAAGGCAGGACTTGGTTGCATGGGCTCCAGGGTGCAAGGGCTTATGGGAGTTTTGACCTTTTATCTAGACATCCACTGTACTCTGAGATGATTCTAATTGTGAAATCTAGCAAGTATAAATAGTTCCTTATAAGTGGTATTTTGTATTTATTGAAGAGGTATTTATTCCCCTTCAACTTGGAGGAGGATTAAATAGAACAATATGAGCTTTCGATCTCTCCTTATTGTGACTACTTTTAGGTCAAACTAGAATTACACAAGACATCAGTTGTATGATTACCTACTGTTTTAAAAAAAATCTTTATTGTTTTCACTATAGAGCTATAATATCTTCACCAACATTTTAGCTCTTCTCACTTACCTCCTTGTTTGACAGATTGCTGTGATCCCAAACATTCTACAGTTGATGTTGTCAGGAAGCTGCACTCAACCTCAGTTGCTTTAGTATAAACATAAGTGGCTGTTAGATTGTTTGCACTTACTACATGCTCTACCCACCTCTTTCTGTAAACTCCTTTTGTAGTTTATTACGTAACAGAGTTCATAATTAACCTTTTTTGAAATGTTTAAGAAGTCACTGGCTAAATTATATTGATGCATTTTATTTTTAAAATGTGAATAAATGCTTTGTCATTTTTTAATATAGATTTATCTTCTGCATAAAATATATATAATTAAATAAAATGGGTAGTAAGATAAAGAAAATGGCACATTTAGAGATTGGATTTCATGCTGCATATGGTGATAATGCTCCTGATTAAAATTAGGGCAGCAGTTGTGGAGGCTCCAACTGTTATAGTAGAGAATCTATCACCAGGATAAGTTTTATACTCTTGATAATATTGCCTTACAGTTTAACATACATATTTTTCTTTTTAGTATTCTTTTACTACTTGTATTTAATAAACATGTCAACTTTCATGAAAATTTTGATTTAGAAGATGCCCTTTGGCTCGGCACCTGTAGCACAGAGGTTACAGTGCCCGCCACATACATTGAGGCTGGTGGATTCGAACCTGGCTGGGCCAGCTGAACAACAATGACAACTGCAACAAAAAAAATAGCTGGCTTTGTAGTGGGCACCTGTTGTCCCAGCTACTTGGGAGACTGAGGCAAGAGGATCACTTAAACCCAAGAGTTTGAGGTTGCTGTGAGCTGTGATGCCACGGCACTGTACCAAGGGCAACATAGTGAGACTCTGTCTCAAAAATAAAAAAAAAATAGAAGAGGCCCTTTGTTTGGAATAATTTGCCCCAAATATCTTCATGGTTTGCTTTCTGAAAGGGGAGTCAGTAAAGGCAAGGACAAGCATCTGTTGAGTTCTCTGTATCTCCCTAGTATCTAGATACATGTCTGTCCTGTAATTGGAGCTCGTTAAATATTTATTAAATGAATGTTTGAGAAAACTGGGGCACGATGCGGTAGACATTGGCCTAAGTTCACATATGAAGTTACTGGCAGAACTGGAGCAAGAATTTGTGTCTTCTGACTCCTACTCCCTTGAGTGGTTCAGTGTGATACTTTATTTCAAATCAATACTGCTGTTAGAGCCACACACCCATGGCCCATGCCCTAGGCCCTTTACTGTGAAAGAACCCACTTGGCCATTCAGCCACATCTCTTCACAAGGGCCAAAAAATTCCAAGAGTACATCTCTCCCCATACCACACAACCTCCTAGGTCCTAGCTACCCATGACCTTGAAATTCTCTGCCAAAAGCCTGCTTCCCAGGGCCTGTGCAGGACAATTGTGCACTAACTAAGGTTTCAGGAATGGATAAGGCACAGCTGGTGGGGGTGGTGGAACTTAATGAATTCAGCCCATCCAAACACAGGTATGTGAGGCCCTATGGTAGTGAGTAAAGAACTGAGAACAGGCCCTATGTTGCGTGCTTCTGTCTGTCCTCTTGCTCATGACCCCTCAAACATTAAGACAGGACTGCTTCCTATAATAAATCTAGTTCCCCCTCCCCCACCTTTTCTTTTGTACAGAGCCTTACTCTGTCGCCTGGGCTAGAGTGCAGTGGCATCATCATAGCTCAAACTCCTGGGCTCAAGCGATCTCCCTGCTTCAGCCTCTGGAATAACTGGGACTATAGGTGGGCACCACCATGCCCACCTTATTTTTTTATTTTTTGTAGAGATAGGGTCTCTCTTTCACTCAGTGGTCTCAAACTCCTGGCCTCAAGCAATCCTCCTGCTTCCTAGAGTGCTAGGATTACAGGTGTGAGCCTCTGTGCCTGTCCTCTCCCCCCATATTTAATGTCATTTATACCAACACTAAGTGAATACCTATATTGTGCCATATGCTGTGCTGGATATTTCCATATACATTATCTTATTTAAATGTTACTTTTCCATAAGAAGGCTCACAAGTAACTTACCTAAGGGCACATAGCTGATAAGCTAAATGCATAACTAATCTTTAGGAAGTAAGTGTGCTACATGTATGTATGTGTATGTGTGTGTGTGTATATATATATATATATTTATTAATTATTATTTTTATTGTTGGAGATTCATTGAGGGTACAAGAAATCATGTTACACTGATTGCATTTGTTAGGTAAAGTCCCTTTTCCAATTGTGTCTTGCCCTAAGAGGTGAGTCACACACCAAGACCCCACCACCCCCGCTCCTTCTCTCTCTCTGCTCTCCCCTCCCCAACCCTCCACCGTGTACTAGGTCATTAATTGTCCTCATATCAAAATTGTTTCATGCTTCTCCATTGTGATGCTTTACTAAGAATAATGTAGTCCACTTCCATCCAGGTTAATACAAAAGATGTAAAGTCTCCATCTTTTTTAATGGCTGAATAGTATTCCATGGTGTACATTGTGTATATGTATATTATATGTATGTCTGTATGGCATGTGTGTATATGTACATGTATTGAGAAAATAATGTGCTTAATAAAAATGTTCAGGCAAATTAAAGAACTGTAAGTAAATAGAAGATCTCCTATACCAGGACCCAAGTCAGAGTCAACAATTTTTTTTATTAAAAGTAAACACATGGCAAAAAAAAAAAAAAGAAAGAAAAGAAGGGCAGAGCCTGTAGCTCATAGGAGTAGGGCACCGGCTCCATACACAGGAGGTGGTGGGTTCAAACCTGGCCCCGGCCAAAAACTGCAAAAAAAAAAGTAAACATATGTTTTAAAACTTTCTAAACTTTTTTACTTGGGAAACTTTAGATATATGATATATACAAGTATAGGGAAAAGTATAATTAACCCCTAAGTACCCATCACTCATCTGCACCAGGTAACAGCATTCTGCAATTCTTGTTCAATGAACTTCCCCAACTTTTACTTTTACTTATTTTTTTCTTTGCTGCAGTATTTTAAAAATCCCAGACATATGTCATATTAAATTATATTAAAATTATGTCAAGATACTTATTTGGAAAGGTTTAAATGTAAAAATGGTAAATATTTTGAATTTTCATGAAGACTTTAATTCAAAATATGCCACATGCACAGTTAAATACCAACCTTATTTATTTAATTTTTAAAATCTCCTCCTTCATTTCAAAGAGGACACAGATGAGGGAGAAGCGTGTAATAATGATTTTTGTGACTACAAATAAAACTCGCATGTGTGCATTCCATTTCAGGTCCCGCAGTGGGTAACTCAGGGAGGGCAAGGACTAGGTGGGAGTCCCTGAGGCAGTGTCTCTTTTTATTTGCCAGGCAGGTCACTTTTTTTTTTTTTTTTTGCAGTTTTTGCGGGGGCCGGGTTTGAACCCCCCACCTCTGGTATATGGGGCCAGCGCCCTACTCTTTGAGCCACAGGCACTGCCCAGGTCACTTTCACTTTTTTCCTTTCCCTTATTTTGGAAGAGCTATTGAAAATGGTAAGCAAATAAATGCCTTTTTTTTCTTACTTCTCTGAGTAACAAAACTTGAAAATGATGAATATATAAAGGCAGACTATGATTTAATGTAGTACCTTTTCTAATTCAAATGACAGATAACTTTTCTGAGCGAAAACGCACCCACATCTCGGTAATAGCATTTAGAGCATGAGTAGATTATAACATATCATGGCATATAGAGAAGCCCATAT
Organism: Galagoides demidoff; assembly: GCA_963574575.1. NCBI lineage: Eukaryota > Metazoa > Chordata > Mammalia > Primates > Galagidae > Galagoides > Galagoides demidoff. The sequence goes on from CAUYQV010137965.1 coordinate 19,225, forward strand.
ATCAGTTCCAGGAATGTTGCTAGGAAAATAAATAAATAATGTTCCTAGTTGCAAGGAAATAGAAATAATCCCCCCCACCCACTAGGCAAAGCTTAGTTATTTATTTTTATATTGACAGCAACTATTTTTTTTCCTTAAATTTACTATTTTCTAGGTAGCATTTAAATGTGCACTGCATTTTAATGAATTATTCCTTTTACTTTCACGGTGCTTAGGACATGAAAGCTCTTTCTCCTATTATTAATGAAAGGTATGTGGTGATTTTAGAAAATTCTGGCGTGATAAAGCGTTTTCATTCTTCAGTGTTCAGTGCCCTTCTTTTAGACGGAGTCCCTTCCAGGTCTTTGGGCTAGTGCTTTCTGGAGTGCTGGACTGGGGAGGGTGGCGTGCAGGGGCCGCGCTCCAGGATGTCCCAGAGCTGAGAGGCAGCAACCTGGGCGGAAAGGGAGTTCCGAGGCTTGTTGGGAAGCTGCTTCTGCAGAGCCTTGGCACTTTTTCCTTAAATATGTGTCTGCTGTGGCTTGGAGCAACGCAGATACAAAGTATTAGGTAGGAAGAATACAGGGCGGGTGAAATGCCTCCGGCGACACCTTTGGCACCGCCCCTGCTCTACACCTGGGTTGTTGAGGATGGGAGCTAGGAGCCACAGGTGGTTTTTGAGCCTTTGAAATGTAGTTAGCCCAAATGAAGGTAGTCCTGTAAATGGAAAAATATACACCGTTTTTGAAAGGTTTGTTATGGGAAAAAAAGAATGGTAAATATCTCAGTAATGTTTTATATTAATTACATGATGAAATGATAGTATATGTTTTATATATATATATATATATTAATTATACTTTTTTTTGTTTTTGGAGACAGAGCCTCAAGCTATCATCCTGGGTAGAGTGCCATGGCATCTCAACTCACAGCAACCTCCAACTCCTGGGCTTAAGCAATTCTCTTGCCTCAATCTCCCAAGTAGCTGGGACTACATGCACCCACCACAACACTAGGCTATTTTTTGGTTGTATTTGTCTTTGGCCGGAGCTGGATTCAAACCTGCCAGCTCTGGTGTATGTGGCTGGCACCTTAGCGGCCTGAGCTACAGGCACCGAGCCATATACTTTATTTTTTAGAGCATTTTAGGTTACATCAAAATTGAGCAGGAAGTGCAGACTCCTCATGTACCTCTCTCCCCACACAGCCACAGCCCCACCATCAGCATCCTGCACCAGGGTGGTGCCTGTGTTAGACTCAGTCACAAAACTGACACATCACTGTCACCTGACGTTCAGAGTTTGCACCAGGGTTCCTTCTTGGTGTTCACATCTTATGGGGACTTGACAAATACATAGCACATCCTGACCATTATGGGGTTGTATAAAATACTTTTACTGCCCTAATTCTCCCCTGTGCTCTATTTCTCTCTCCCTTCTTCTAAATAATATTGTATTGTACAGATGTACTATAATTTACTTACCTCAAGGAATTTTAGTAAAAATCTAAATAAAATGCATTATTAGATTTATTTTTACTTGTTCCTTTTTGCTTTTAAAGTTTGGCTACTAGAATAAAGTTACATAAATTTCTCACAGTAAATTTCATTTGGACAGCTCTGCTGTAGACCTTGGCCAAACAGCATTATCAGTAAGATTTATCTTCAATACAGCCTTCCCATTACCATGTCGCCCTCCGTAGAGTGCTGTAGCACTAAACACTTGCTTAGTTTTTGTTGCATCCTACAAAGGACATTCTCCTCCAATGCGTCTCTGACTTAACTTGTTCCCTCTTTGGCCCCCAAGCTACTTGAAATTGTCATGCTCCTCCACCACCCCAGCTCCCACCCCCTAACTGAGACTTGAGTCACTTCTTCAGGATTAGAGGACAATTGTGACTGATTTGATTTTTTTACCACTACCCCGAGTTCTCTGAAGCAAATAAAAATGTACCCAGGTGGTTTGGTTACAACAAAAAAAGTTTTTCTGAAAGAGATGAAACAGAGCATTAGAGTTTAACTTTCTTTTTAGAAAATTTAGAATTTACTTTACACTTAAATAAGAGATAAATATATGAATACTGTCTCTAGAAACTAATTGTAACAGGATTTTATTATAATCGTATAGTATTATCCCTCTTTTATGTTAGATCTTTTTATTTCATACATTCTCAGTGGGAGCAAAATTTTGTTTTCAGGGTGTGAAGAAAACATATTCTTTCACTGTATAAAACTCAAATATATATATATATATATATAATTTTGTATTCTCTCTATATATAGTACTGTACAAAACAGATATAAAGTATATAAAGTTTCCTGAGGGTATGATAAGGAAGAAAAAAGTCTACGGATGTTCCCTAGGCCATTGGTCATGAAAAATTGATGGACACTGGTTTATCCACTCTGGATATTTCTAGAGTGTGTATATAAAGCAGTGGAACTTTGTAATGATCAATTAATCTCCAAAGTTTTCCAAGGAGCGAGAGGAGTATAAAACAGAGAAAGATAGGGAAAGATTTACAATTGCCCTTTGGAGGACAGGAAATGTCTGAGCAGTGTTAGAAATCTGTATCATTCATTGATTGCCACTTGTTACCGGCTTGCCAAATCCATTCTCTGTGGGTGAACATTGTGCATGTTATCTACCTGAAGAATATATAGACCTTCGTTGAGCCATTTTTTCAATTGTTTTGTAGGTGCAAAGATTTTCAGAATAAAAGTTGGGGTAAAATACTATTCTTTCTTATACCCTCTCCCTGCCTACCTTGTACTCCAGTTTTTTTGAGACAGAGTCTCACCATGTCACCCTCTGTAGAGTGCTATAGCATCATAGCTCACAGCAACCTCAAACTCTTGGGCTTAAGCGATTCTCTTGCCTCAGCCTCCCAACTAGCTGGGACTACAGGCGCCCGCCACAAAGCCTGGCTATTTTTGTTGTTGTTGTTCTCGTTGTTTAGCAGGTCCGGGCCAGGTGTGAACCCACCAGCCCCGGTGCATGTGGCCAGTGCCCTAAACAACTGAGCTATGGGTGCTGAGCCAAGCTTGTTTTATTCTGGGGACCTACTGATCCAGCGTCTTGGTAACCTGTTTTCTCTCATCCCTGGACTCTTGCATATGTTGCTCCCTCTGCGTAGAACATATTGTCTGGCTTTCCCCTTCATCCTTCACGCACAGCCTTTGCCTGGGAACTCCCAGAAGCCTTTTAACCCTTTGACTGCAGAGTGCTTGGAAATGAAACGTGCCAACGGCGGCATGCAGCGATCACTACAGCCAGCAGGATACAGCGGGTGCGACTGGAGGTTCTTTGGTTTCTTACTAATCAAAGTAATTCACCCAAGGTGGTTTCAGTTTCAATATTTTATATTTATATTTATAAAAAGTAATATGCAAACAAAAACTTTACTATGAAATGACAAAACTTTGCCATATCAACAAAAAAATGTAAATTTGAAAGAGATTCTACACTTACATTTTCCAAATCAGATTCTGAGTTACTTAACAGTTTATGTTTTTGGTGAGAAGTATTTTTAAAGCTACCTCTATCCAAACTCTCTCACAGTGATTGAATCTACTGAACTTGACGACTCTTGGAATTTATGGTACTCCATATTTATATATACTCCCACAAGAATCCAGTATTTGTACAAATTATTTCAGGCACAACTGTGAAAAATATTGAGAACAAAGCATATGACGCTTAAGACTCAAGTCAAGTGACATAACAGTAACGTGTGGTCAAGTCTTTGTGTTTTTTTAATTAGCTATATTTTATTTTATTTTGCTTATTTCACATTAATGTGAGGGTACAAGCAATCAGGTTACAATGTTTGCATTTGATAGGTAGAGGCCCTCTTGTAGTTGTGGCCCGAATCTAAGAGGTGTGCCAGCTACCCTTACATTTGTGCCCATTAAGCCGGAGCACACCAATCCACCTCCTTCCTTTCCCCTCCTCCCTCCTCCTTCCCTTCCCCCCAGCTTGAATTGAATTGAGTTTTTCTCTTACATGGGAGTATAGTAGATCGTCTCCTGGCTTCATATTAATATGCAGTATGTTAGATGTAAAGTCTCCATCTTTTGTATTAGAGTTGAAACACATTCTTCTTACAAAAATATCTCACGAATGGAAAAGCAAGTATCCACTGTACTGCACATAAGATGAAGTACTATTTTTACAAGTTCTTTAAAGTATGACTATGGGGCTTTAATAGGGATTGCATCAAATCTGTAGATTGCTTTGAGTAGTATAGACAGTTTAACCATGTTGATTCTTCACAGCCAAGAGCATGGTATTTTCTTCCATTTGTTAATGTCGTCAGCTATTTCTTTTCTTAGGGTTTCATAGTTCTCTTTGTAGAGATGCTTCACCTCTTTTGTTAGGTGTATTCCTATGTATTTCGTGTATTGAAGCTCCTGTGAAAGGAATTGTGCTTTTGATTAACTTCTTAAATTAGCTGTTATTGGTAAAAATCTAGTGATTTGGCTCAGCGCCTGTAGCTCAAGTGGCTAAGGCACCAGCCACATACACCTAAGTTGGCAGGTTCAAATCCAGCCCAGGCCCGCCAAAACAACAATGACGGCTGCAACCAAAAAATAGCCGGGCATTGCGACGGGCGCTTGTGGTCCCAGCTACTTGGGAGGCAGAGGCAGGCGACTCACTTGAGCCCAGGATTTGGAGGTTGCTGTGGGCTGTGATGCCATGGCACTCTACCCAGGGGGACAGCTTGAGGCTCTGTCTCAAAAAAAAAAAAAATCTAGTGATTTGTGGACATTGTTTTTATACCCTCAGACTTTACTGTATTTCTTGATTATTTCTAGGAGTCTTGTAGTTGAGTCTCTGAGGTTCTCTAAGACTAAGATCACATCATTGGCAAACATTGAGAGTTTGACCTTCTCTGCCCCCATTTGGATGCCCTTTATGTCCTTCTCTCGTCTGATTGCTGTGAGTTTGTCACAGCTGACTTTTTTTGTTTGTTTGTTTAGAGACAGAGTCTCACTCTGCTGCCCTGTGGCATCACAGCTCACAGTAACCTCCAGTTCTTGGGCTTAGGTGATTCTCTTACCTCAGCCTCCTGAGCAGCTGGGATACAGGTGCCCACCACAATGCCCGGCTAGACTTTAATCATCTTTAATCACGACTTCAAGTGTTCTTGTTAGAAAAGGATGCCGAATTTTGTCAAATGCTTTTTCTGGATCTATTGAGAAAATCATATGGTCTTTCTATTTGCTTCTATTAATATGGTGAGTTACATTTATGTATTTGCATATGTTAAACCAGTCTTGCATCCCTGGGATTAAGCCTACTTGATCGTGATATATAACTTTTTTAATGTGTAACTATAATCTATTGGCTATGATTTTATTGAGAATTTTTTCATCAATATTCATTAGTGAAATTGGTCTGTATTTCTCCTTTTCAGTTGGGTCCCTTCCTGGTTTTGGTGTCAGAGTGATGTTTGCTTCATAGAACATGGTGAGGAAGGTTTCTTCCTTCTCAATGTTTTGGAATATGTTTTGCAGTATAGGTACAAGGTCTTCTTTGAAGGTTTGATGGAATTCTGGTGTGAAGCCGTCTGGTCTAGGGCATTTTTTTTTTTACTGGGAGCTTTTTTTATTGTTTCTTCTATTTCAGTGCTTGATATTGGTCTGCTCAAGAGATCTATTTCTTCCTGGTTAAGCCCAGGGAGATGATGTGATTAGGTATTGGTCCATTCCTCCAAACTGTCAAATGTCTTGGCATAGAGTTTTTTATAGTAGTCAGAGATACTCTCTTGTATCTCTGTGATATCTGTTGTTATTTCCCTTTTTGCATTTCTGATTAAGGTGATAGAGATTTTTCTTTTTTGTTTCTAGTGAATCTGGTCAAAAGTTTATCAATTTTGTTTATCTTTTCAAAGAACCAACTTTTTATCTAATTTTCTAAATGATTCTTTTGTTTTCAATTTCATTAATTTCTGATTTAATTTTGGCAATTTCTTTTCTTCTGCTAGATTTGAGATTGGATTGCTCTTCCTTTTCCATTTCCTTGAGATGCTTCATTAAGCTGTTGATGTGCTCTCTTTCT
>CAUYQV010137968.1:0-11783 GCA_963574575.1 Galagoides demidoff
ATAGCTGGTTTAGTTATGGCAAATTTCTTTAACATGTGAATGTCATTAAAGTATTTAATTTCTCCATCATAAATGAAACTCAGTTTAGCTGGATACAGGATCCTGGGTTGAAAGTTATTTTGTTTTAGGAGATTAAAAGTCGATGATCACCCTCTTTTAGCTTGAAACATTTCAGAAGAGACATCTGTAGTCATTCTAATATTCTTTCCCTTGTAGGTTATGGTTTTCTTATGTCTGTCTGCTTTCAGAATTGTCTCCTTCATATTAACTGTAGTGAAGTTAAATATGATGTGTCTGTGGGTTGTCTTATTCAGGTTGAGTTGTGCTGGGGTTCTGAAACTGTCTGCTCTTTGAATTTCAGAATCTCTTATCATATCTGGAAAGTTCTCCTTCATAATCTCATGAAAAAGGGCCTCTGTCCTTTGCAAAGCAACTTCATCGCCTTCAGGAATTCCTATAAGGCAAATATTAGTTTTCTTCAAATTATTCCAAAGCTCTCTGAGAGAATGATCCATTTTTGCTCTCCATTTCTCTTCCTCTTTGAGCACTTGGCAGTGTTCAAAAGCTTTGTCTTCAGTGTCAGAAATCCTTTCTTCTGCTTACTCCATTCTGTTACTGAGGTATTCTACTGTATTTCTCATATCTTTGAGGGCTGCAAATTCTTACCTCAATCTGTCAAAATCTTTGGTGATTTTGTCTTTGGATTCATTGAATTCTTGAAACAACTTTTGAATTGCTCCTTGAATTTCTAATTCCAACTCTACCTCCATTCTATTAATCTTATTTCCAATCCAAACTCCAAATTCCATTTCTGATATCTCAGCCATTTGTCTATGAATGGGATCTTCAGTTGTGCCACTGTATTTTCCTTGGGGGAGTTGATCTACTCCGGTTGGTCATGTTACCCAAGTCTTTCCACTGATTCTGGTCCATGATTATTTTACATTGTTTGGCTAGATGAGCAGATAAGGTGAAGTTGGTTTGGGGGGGCTCCTGGAATAGTGATTAACCAGCCCTTTGCCCAAGAGCTGTGACTGGTGTCTGTACCTTTCCCCCTAGAGCTTTCAAAGGACCCGTACAGTGCTATGGCTTGATACACTGGGAATTTCCTTGGGGTAGTGGGGCTATGTGGCTATGTCTTGTTTTCAGCTGGTCTCTGTCCTACCATAGTGAATTAGTTACTCTGGGTTGAAGTCTCCGCTGTGGAAAAATACCAGCAATTAAGTCACTCTGCCCCTCACAGAAAACAACTAGAAAGGAAAATCAACCTTCCCACAACCACACACTCAGGGTACCACTTTGGATAGTCTTTGGGTGATTGGTCCAGTCCAAGAGATCCAAATCAATTGTCCCAGTCAGCACTTGGTCTCAAGTGAGGGACTTCCAATGGTCTCTGGCAACTAGATAGCAGGGGTTTGCTGGTAGCTCAAGTATGACTCGTTCTGGTGCTCCATGGAGTCAGAAGACCACCCCCTCCCCCAGCAAATGAATTAGTCTGGGAAGGTTGATGCCTCCTTCCCCACCTTGCACCTCTGTCACACCTAGTCACTGGTAACCCCACAGGGCTATGACCCAGTTCCCTCCAATGAGCAAATGCTCTAGGGGTTTGAGCCTGCCTGAGTCACAGGGAGATCTTATGTCTCCTTGGCCAGGCCTCCACAATCTGCCATATATGGCAGGGGAAGCTGAGGCCTGACAACCTCAGGTGGTTAATGGAAGCTGGGGCTGTTCACTCAGTTCCAGCCCCGCCCTGCTCCTGATTGATGTTGCTAATACTTATATTTGTGCAGAATTTGTTATTCTATCCTGTTTATATTTCCCTGAGGACCAGGTACTGTTTGAGTTCACAGAAACTGTGACTCATCCCTGGTCTGTGCCACTGCCCAAAGCTAGCATTTCTGTTTCCCCTGCCTTCTGTGTTGGAGCAGGTGCAGTTAGAGCTCACACTTGGCTCAAAGTTCCAGGCTCGGCCCACCTGCCTTTGTCTCAGCTATGATCCTCTGAGGGCCTAAAGCAGTCTTCTGGCTCAGCCCTGCCCTAGGGAGTATGCCATCTCACGCAGCATCTTCAATTTTCCCTCCCACTGTGCTCCGCCCATGCTGGTACCCCCTCTGGCATACCCTTTGCTCAAGAGATCTGCATTACCATCCCAGATCTATTCCACCAGTTTCTGCCACTGGAGAAGATGCCTGGCTTTCTCTGGTTGCCCAGATAGACAGGGAGTGTCCTTTCAAAATATCCCCAGGGGTATGAGCCCTATTGTTCCCACTGCTGCCAGTGCTGCTCTGTGCCAGGTGGCATCACCTCTCCCTTTCCTGTATGGTTTCTTCAGTCACCATTTTTTCCTTGCCCCTGTGTTGCAGAATCAGCACAGACCCTCAACAGCCCATGCCCTGTTCACGCCTCTCAAGAAAATGCCCAAGAATCTGGGCTCCATGGGGGACAGGCTTCAAGACCTTGGGGTGAGAGTTGAGGGGAATGCTGGGGGTTCAGAATTACAGGTAGAGAATATATACAGTTTTATGCTTGGCAGGAGAGTGCCATGGCACCCTAGTAGGGGAAGGAGGTCTGGTTTTTAGAGAGTCTCTCCTGCGGGAGAAAATGGGAGGATATTTGAACTTTGTTCACTTGTCTGTAGAAAGTATACTGCAAGTAGTTCTCCCTGATGGGGGAGCTGACTCCCATCCACTTGTCGATGGATTTTGGACCTTTTGTTTGTTTCCTTGGGGTTGCAGCTTGCCTCAGTAGGATTGATGTGCATTCTTCAAACTTCTTTCTTGGCTCAGATCCAAACCATCAGTTTACTTGCTAAACTTCTGTCCTTTAACTCTCCTTCTGCACAGGAGCCTCTGTGGAAAGCTGGCTTCAGTTGGTCATCTTGCCTCTGCCCCCTCTATACCTATTTTCTTAAGTGCTCTGATCATGAAAGGATGCTGGATATTGTCAAAAGCTTTTTCTGAGGATATTGTCAAAAGCCTTTTCTGAATCTATTGAAAGAATCGTATGGTCTTTGTTTTTTAGTTTGTTTATGTGATGTATTATATTTATAGATTTACATATATTGAACCAACCTTGAGACCCTTGGATAAAACCCACTTGGTCATGGTGGATAATTTGTTTGATGTGTTGCTGGATTCTGTTTTCTAGGATCTTATTGAATATTTTTGCATCTATGTTCATTAAAGATATTGGTCTATAGTTTTCTTCTCTTGTTGGGTCTTTTCCTGGTTTGGGGATCAGGTTCATATTTGCTTCACAGAATGTGTTGGGAAGTATTCCTTCTTTTTTGATGTTTTGGAAAAGGTTAAGTAATATAGGTACTAGTTCCTCTTTAAAGGTTTGGTAGAATTCTGATGTGAAGCCATCTGGTCCTGGACTCTTCTTTTTTGGGAGATTTTGTATAGTACTTGATATAGGTCTGTTCAGCATTTCTAATTCTTTCTGATTAAGTTTAGAAAGTTCTCATGTTTCCAAGTATTGGTCAATTTCTTTCAGATTTTCATATTTCTGAGTATAGAGTTTTATGTAATATTAATTAAGGATTTTTTGAATTTCTGAGGTGTCTGTTGTTATTTCACCCTTGTCATTTCTGATTGATGACATTAGGACTTAATTTTCTATATTTGGTTAGGTTGGCCAAAGGTTTATCAATTTTGTTGAATTTTTCAAAAAACCAATTCTTTGATTCAATGATCTTTTGAATAATTCTTTTGTTTTTGATTTCATTTAATTCTGCCCTAATTTTAGTTATTTCTTTTCTTTTTCTGGATTTTGGGTTGGCATGTTTTTCCTTTTCCATTTCCTTAAGATGTTCCATTAAGTTATTGACTTGCTCTCATTCCATTCTCTTGAGGAAGACTTGCAACACTATACATTTCCCTCTTCAGACTGTCTTTGCACTATCCCACAGGTTCTGATAATTCATGTCTTCATTATTGTTTGTCCCCAAAATTTGACAATTTCCTTCTTGATCTCATCTATGACCCAGTTATCATTCAGCATAATGTTATTTAGTTTCCATGTCTTTGTATGAGTATGCAGATATCTGTTAGTGGTGAGTTCAACCTTTATTGTGTGATAATCCTAGAAAATACAAGGAATAATTTCTATACTTTTAAATTTGCTCAGCTTAGACTTGTGACCTAAGATGTAATCAATTTTGGAGTATGTTCCATGGGCTGATGAGAAGAATATGTATTCAGTTTTGTTAAGATGAAATGTTCTGTGTCTGTTAAATTCAATTTTGTATGGTGAAGTTGAAGTCCAAAATTCTTTTGCTTAATTTCTTATTGGAGGATCTATGCAAGACTGCCCAAAGGAGTGTTAAAATCTCCAATTATTATGGTGCTGGGAGATATTAAATTGCTCATGTCTGTTAGGGTCTCCCTTATAAATTGAGGAGCAGTCTGAGTGGATGCATAAATGTTAATAATTGAAATCTCATCATGTTGAGTGTTTCCCTTACTAAATATGAAGTTAACATCTTTGCCTTTTCTTACTTTTGTTGGTTTAAAGCCTAGTGTATCTGCAAGTAAAATTGCCACTCCTGTTTTTTTTTTTTTTTTGAGATGGAGCCTCAAGAGCTGTCCCCCTGGGTAGAGTGCCATGGCATCACAGCTCATAGCAACCTCCAACTCCTGGGCTCAAGCGAGTCTCCTGCCTCAGCCGCCTAAGTATCTAGGACCACAGGTACCCACCACAACGCCTGGCCATTTTTTGGTTGCAGCCATCATTGTTGTTTGGTGGGCCCAGGCTGGGGATTCGAACCCGCCACCTTGGGTGTATGTGGCTGGCGCCTTAGCCGCTTGAGCCGCAGGTGCCGAGCCGCCACTCCTGTTTTTTTTCTGATTTCCATTTGCCTGGATTACAGATGCCTATCCCTTCACCCTGAGTCTATATTTATCCTTTGAGGTAAGGAGGGATTCTTATATGCAGCAGATACCTGGCCTGTGTTTTTGTATCTAGTCAGCCAACCTATACCTCTTAAGAGGACAGTTTACACTGTTCAGATTAATTGAGGCTATTGATAGGCCTGGTAATATTTTGCATGTCAAGTTTTTTGAAAGTCCAGTGGACATCTGGAATCTTTTCACTACTGTGGGAATTGGGTTTTGGTCAAGAATTTCAGAATGAGTTTACTTTAGTGGTAGAGCATTGTGCTGGTCATTATGCTCTGAGCATATCCTGAAGAGCTGGTTTGGTTATGGCAAATTTCTTCAACGTGTATATGTCATTAAATTATTTAACTTCTCTATTGTAAATGAAGCTCAGTTTAGCTGGATACAAGATCCTGGGTTGAATGTTGTTTTGTTTTAGGAGATTGAAGGTTGATGACCATCCTCTTCTGGCTTGAAAAGTTTCACCAAAGAGATCTGCAGTCATTCTACTATTCTTCCCTTTGTAGGTTATGATTTTCTTATGTCTGGCTGCTTGCAGGATTTTCTCCTGCATATTAACTTTGGTGAAGTTAATTACCATGCATCTAGAAGATGCTTTATTTGGGTTGAGTCATGCTGGGGGTTTGAAACTGTCTGCTATCTGAATTTCAGTATCTATTGCCATGCTTGGGCAGTTCTTCTCAATTATCTCTTAGAGTAGAGATCTGTGCCTTTTGGACCATCCTCTTTTCCTTCAGGGATTCCTATGAGGCAAATGTTTGCTCTTTTGGAGTGATCTCACAATTTTCTCAGGGAATGATCTCTTTTTACTCTCTACTTCTCTTCCACTTTGAGCTTTGGGAACATTCAAAAGTTTTGTCTTCAGTGTCAGAGATCCTTTCTTCTCCCTGTTGCATTCTGTGACTGAGAGATTCTACTGTATTTCTCAGATCTTTGAGGGCTGCAAATTTTTGCCTCAATGTGGTAAAATCTTTGGTGATTTTGTCTTTGAATTCATTGAATTCTTGAGAAAACATTTGAATTGCTCTCTGAATTTCTAATTTCATCTTTACCTCCATCCTGTTAATCTTATTTGGAATCCAAATTCTGAATTTTATTTCTGACATTGCAGCCATTTGTTTATGAATGCAATCTTCTGTTGTGTCTCCTTTGTCATGCCTTGGGGAAGTTGATCTACTCTGATTGTTCATATTGCCAGAGTTTTTCTATTGATTCCACCCCATGATTACTTTTCACCATTTGGCTAGAGAAGCTGGCAAGGTAAAATTGAATTGAGGGCTCCTGGAGTTGTAATTAACCAGCCCTTTATCAAAGACCTGGGACTGGTAATTGTCCTTAGAGCTTTACAAAGGTCCCATTCAGAACTGCAGCCTGAAACTCTGGGGACCTACTTTGGTGTGATGGGGCTAGATGGCCCACATGGTAATTCAGCTAGTCTCTGTCTAATCCTAGTGAATCAGTGGCTTTGGGCTAAAATCTCAGCTGTGGAGATATATGAGCAACTAACACCCACTCCCCCATAGGTGACAACTGGAAGGGGAGAATCCCACACTCCCACAACACAACCAGGGTACAACCTTGGTGGATCCCCAGGTGAACCCCAGGTCAAGAGTTCCAAACCCATTGTCCCGGTCAACACAAACACAGATCAGGTGGGAGAGTTCTAAAGGTCTTTAGCATTTAGGCAGTGTGGGTCCATTGAAAGCTCAATTTGACCCCAGTGGGAGGGACTGTGGAGCTGCCACCACTGTCAGAGGTTGTGCTGCCACTGTGAGTGTGCATGGGGGTGCTGCAGGTCTGGACTACTGCTGTGTGCAGGTCGCATGAGCCAGAGGGGAGCTGGAGGATGTTGCGACCAGCTGCAAGGGTCATAGGAGTCAGGCAGGAACTGGAGGGTACAGTCCTCTGTCTAGGGGGCCACAGGAGTTGCAGGAGCCAGGTAGAAGTCGCCAGCCGTGGCGGGTCTCAGGAGCCAGGCGAAGAGCCGAAGGGCTGCATGGGTCTCAGGAGCTAGGTGGGTGTCACAGCTTTGGGCCGTGGATTGCAGGGGCTGAGTGAGAGTCACTGCCCAGGGCTACTTGTCTCAGGAGCCAGATGGGGAGCCAGAGGGCAGTGTCTCTGGCTGTGAGATGGATTAGGGACTTAATCTCATATTTTCTCAGAGATTTTGCACTGAGGTTCTTTGTAGAGGGTGAGGACCAAGTGCATGCATTATTTTTGTGGAATTTAATTGTGCCAGTGGGGCTGTACAAGAATAGACTTACACTGAACCATCCATTTCAGATCTGTTTATACTCAGTATTCTATCTCAGCATGTAGCTTCTTTTCCTACAATATCACAGCTGCCTCCCTCCCAGTACAATTATTTCCTCTCTCCTGCATGCCTAAGGACCACAAAAACGAAGTTGTAGAGTAGCACATGCAATGCATGTCTTTTGAAACTTTAAGTGCATTCCCTCCCACTGAAAATCCCAGCTCTCCAGGCTGGCCTTCTCCCTTACACTGCTCTGCTGAAGAAGGATTTGTCTGGGAAGGTCTCTGAGTCCACGTCTGTTTGGTGACAGCTGTCCAAATGTAAGAGGTATTATGCATTTGGAAAATGAAGTTATTTGGCTGAATTGATGGTGTGTGACCATGGAGTGGCAGATGTCTGTTTCTGTGCTGGGCACTACACCCTCACTTCTCCTGGTTTCCAAAGCAGAAGAGAGAGATGGATATGATGCAAACACCCTTCCCCTTTGTAGAAAAGGGCTGACATTCTGCTGCGTGTAATATGTCTCCCATGGGGCTTCTCTGACCTCAAGCTGGTCCCTAGTATCTTTCTTTCTGAAAGTCTCAGTGGTTTTCCTTTTTGACTTCATCCATGGGAAGCCAAAGGCCCAGTGGACACTAAAGGATTCCCTTGTAAGCCACGTCTCTGAGCCTGTCCAAAGTAGACATTTCCCTTCAGAGCTGCAGTATATGCTACAGCACTGGTCTAATGTAGGCAGAATGGGCTGACATCCGGTATCTTTTTTTTCTTTTTTTTTGAAACGGAGCCTCAAGCTATCCCCCTGGGTAGAGTGCCATGGCATCACAGCTCATAGCAACCTCCAACTCCTGGGCTCAAGCGAGTCTCCTGCCTCAGCCTCCCAAGTAGCTGGGACCATAGGCGCCCACCACAATGCCTGGCCATTTTTTGGTTGCAGCCATCATTGTTGTTTGGCGGGCCCAGGCTGGGGATTCGAACCCGCCACCTTAGGTGTATGTGGCTGGCGCCTTAGCCGATTGAGCCACAGGCGCCGAGCCAACATCCGTTATTCTTAATGGAGTTCTATGTACATGGGGAAATGGCACATGAGAGTCAAATGCCACTTTATCCTTATCATTGAGGCATGTCCTCTAAAGGCAGCACAAACCTTTTCAACAAGGTAGACTGCAATGCACAGCTAATCCTATTGCCTAAGGGAGCTCGCTATCTTTCACACATAAAAGCCCATTTCTTGAAGCTTATGTTTTCTGATCAATAAGATGAAAATACACCAAGAAGCTCAGGGGAGGAGAAGAAGGAATGAAGTATGCTGAAACAGGTTAGAGATGGCCAGGGTGAGCTTGCTGATTTGGTCTCATGGAAACATAACAAAGAGAGGACCATCACCATATATATATATATACAGGCCCTCTTTAACTCCAGAAAACATAGCCTGGCACTACCCTTGACTTTGACCATAAGGGATTAGCATTTCTTCATTCTGAGGAAGAATGAAGTTGAAGACTGGAGAAGACAGTGTCTGCCCTTACTTTTTTACTTAAACAAGCATTTAAACCTCATACTTTCCCCCCAGATCTTCCATGACATAATCAAATAGGAGAAAAATCTAAGCAGCAGAACTGGAGGAGAATGCCTTCTATGAACCAAGCATTCAAATAATTTCTCCAGGATAGAGTAAGAAAGGGAGGGGCCGAAGCAAAGGGGACTATAAGAGTTAGTCCAACTCTCCTTTCTTAAAATTACAGTAGAAAATAAATAGATGGACTTTTGCTTTCATTTAAAAAAATGTCTAGGAGAAATGATTAAATTTGAAATTCATTTCTTTTTCAGAGATATAGTATTTTTGAGACCATCAGGGTGTGGTAGGCAGGAATAATGATCTAGAAGATTTAAGACTATTTCAGAGAAATATTTGTTAACCCAAATTGTTTCAATTTGCCTTTTTGTTTTACATGGGCAGGATTGGGGGAAATGATGCTTTGATTGTTAGTATAACTATATCTTCAATGACAAAAGTAAAAGAGTATCATGATCAGTGCCATCAAATAACCCGAGTAATAAAAGTAAAGTCAGTTTAAACTGGAGAGTTTACTGACTTAATTCACACACACACACACACACACACACAAGAAGAGAAAAAAAAGAAAAAGAAAGTAAGTAGAAAGTATGTTGCCAGAACTCTACCATCATCAACTGGTGGTTTGGAAGGGCAATTGCTGGAAGATAGAAGACATCTGAGAAATACTGAATTCTGAATTTTTTTTACTGCTGTTGAACTTTGCAGAACTGGGAAGCCCCAGAGAACTAATGGTGATACAGTACCAGGAAAGAGGCTGGTTTTTACTGCATTATATGTATGGAATAAAAGACAGGTCAAATACAAGATGTCAAACTCTAAATGATTGCTAGGTTGAGAAGCTGTAGAGATTATCAGTATGATGGATACGTGATTGAACTACATAGCTCTTAGCATCTCTTCCTAACCTGAGAGTGGTTAACTGTGTGAATTGAACCTAAGTGATTTCAAATTAGGCTTCAAGTGCTATGCCCTGTTGTTGCTTTGTAGATTTTGATCAATCAACTCAAGGAAATGACATGGAACATACACTAAAGACATGTTTGCAGAGGGAGTATGGGATTAATGTTTGTTCTGATCCAGTCAGGGCATTACACATATTTGAATGTCAATTATGTACTAGGTAACGGGAATCCAGTGATAAAGAATACATCATCATGGTTTAGAGAGGCTCAGAATTCAGTGGAGAAGAAATTCACATTGTGTTATAGTATGATTAAATGGTATAATAGACCACTGCTTAAAGTGACTGGAAACATCGATGAAGGGTAATTAGTCTGCCTCAGAGAAAGCTACAGAAAGAAGGTGATTTTTGAACTGGGACTAGCTCATCAGACATGACTAAAGAGCAAATAATCTAATATTATTAGGATAGGGTGTGGTGGCTCAGGCTATAATCTGGGAGATGGAGGTGGGTGGATTGCTTGAGCTCAGAAGTTCGAGAACAGCCTGAGTAAAAGTAAGCTGGCATTGTGGTGGGTGCCTGTAGTCCCTACTACTTGGGAGGCTCAGGCAAGAGAATTACTTCAGCCCAAGAGTTTGTTTTTGCTTTGAGCTATGACATCATGAAACTCAACCCAAAACTTTTGCAACAAAATCAGAAGAAGACTTCTAGGCAAGATGGTAAAGCAAGTACATGCAAAGATATCAAGCCTCCAAACCACATACATAGAAATGATCAATGAAATACCTTGAAGATATAAAAATACATAAGGCCAGGCACAAAGGCTCACACCTATAATCATAGCACTATAGGAGGCCAAGTCGGGTAGATTGCCTGAGCTCACAAGTTTGAGATCAGCCTGAGCAACAGGAAGATCTCATCTCTAAAAAATAGCCAGGTGTGGCAGGTGCCTAGAGTCCCAGCTTCTTGGAAGGCTGAGGCAAGAGGATAGCTTGAGCCTAAGAGTTTAAGGAACTGTGGCATAATACTATGATGCCACAGCACTCTGCTGAGGGTGACAAAGTGAGACTTTGTCTCAAAAAAAATGTATATATGTGTGTGTGTGTGTAGAAAGAGAGAGAGCGAGAGAAGTACTAAAAGTAAGCAAAATAAATAAAGAAAATTCCTCCCTCATTACTTTGCCTTCAAACTACCCACAAAGTCCAAAGTATAGAGGAAATGCCAGTTGGAGGTCATACCTTCAGCTGAAAAAGATAGAAAAATATGATTTCCTATAAGAAACAGGGCCTGAATATTTACCCACATAGTAGGAGGTAGGGATTCTGTCTCCCTGTGTGCAGTCGGGGGCTGGATTTAAATATACTGCCTCATGAAGAGGAGTATAACATGGCGAGTAAATTACTTTTAAGCTAGTCTTTCTGGAGTTTCTAATAAGTGACCTTGGGCAAGTTAATCATCCTCCCTCTGCCTCAGTTTTATCATCTTTAAAATGGGAATGCTAGTAGAGGATTTGCAGGATCAAATGGCAGGTCTATTTTTAGTACTCTACTAGGTATATCCAGAAGACCAAAAATCACATTACAACAAAGATATTTGTACCAGAATGTTTATTGCAGCCCAATTTATAATTGCTAAATCATGGAAGAAGCCCAAGTGCCCATCAATCCATGAATGGATCAATAAATTGTGGTATATGTATACCATGGAATATTATGCAGCCTTAAAGAAAGATGGAGACTTTACCACCTTCATGTTTACATGGATGGAGCTGGAACATATTCTTCTTAGCAAAGTATATCAGGAATGGAAGAAAAAGTATCCAATGTATTCAGTCCTACTATGAAACTGGTTTATAGCTTTCATACGAAAGCTATAGCCCATTATAGCCCAAGAATATGGGGACAGGGGAGAGGGAGGAGAGGGAAGGGAGGAGGATGGGTGGTGGGAGGATGATTGGTAGGACCACACCTTTAGTCCATCTTACAAGGGTACATGTGGGTCTTTCTAAATGCAGAATATAAATGTCTTAACACAATAACTAAGAAAATGCCAAGAAGGCTATGTTAACCAGTTTGGTGAAAATATTTCAAATTGTATATAAAACCAGCACACTATACCCCATGACTGCATTAATGTACACAGCTATGATTTAAT
>CAUYQV010137970.1:0-18305 GCA_963574575.1 Galagoides demidoff
GGCGCCTGTGGTCCCAGCTACTTGGGAGGCAGAGGCAGGAGACTCGCTTGAGCCCAGGAGTTGGAGGTTGCTATGAGCTGTGATGCCAGGGCACTCTACCCAGGGGGATAGCTTGAGGCTCCGTCTCAAAAAAAAAAAAAAAAAGATACTCAGTAAATCCTCATTGTAAGAATAACAAAGAAAAAACAGATGAGGGCGGAGCCTGTGGTTCAAGGAGTAGAGCACTGGCCCCATATACTGTAGGTGGCGGGTTCAAACCCGACCCTAGCCAAAAACTGCAAAAAAAAAAAAATCAAACAAAAACAAAACAAAAGATGAGACAGAGAAGGGAAGACTGCTAGGTCCACAATGAAGTCCCTGAGGCTACATGCTAGATTGCAGTACCCTCAAAGCTTGCACCTGCCTCCTTTGCTCACCTGCAGCTTCTTCACCAGGTTCATGTATGCACGTTTGTTTTCCTCCATGCTGCCTTGTGAGATGCTAGACATATCTGCAGCCAATGTCCCATTGATAAGCACACTCAGCATATCCAACACAGTAGTAAAGAGCTCACTGTGACAGGAAGGCAGGGAGAAAACCAGAAAACAATAAGGTTAATACAGAAAAAGGCCTCAGCAGGGAATACAAGTAGGGAGAGGTACTTAATGTCATCCTAAGGGCATCAAAATTGTGTAGGGAGCCCAGGGCTATGGAGTTCGCAGTTTAACAGTCACACTGATCTCAGTGGGCTGTGCACCTGGTATGGGCATAGGGGGATCTTCATGGGTACAAAACTGCAGGGGAGGGGTGGGGATGCTTTACTTGTTGGACTGCATGTCGACAGTGCCACTGATGATGATCTCCAGGAGGAGCATGGCCCACTCTGTGGTCTGCTGGGTGCTGCGCTGCACCGTGTCAAACATGCCCCCCACCTGTCAGGGCCACAACAAGTCTGTCAGATGGCTCAGGGGTGTGAAGGCCAGCATTTTGTTTGGTGGAAACCTGTAGACCTTTTTCTAAGGAAAGCTCAAATTAGAACCTGGGTTGGGTGGGATGTGGAATATTTGAGGTCATGCTGCAGTTGTACTTATGATTTGCTATGTGATCTCAGGCCAATGCCCGAATTCTTGACATCTCTGGTCCCCAGTTTTCTTACTTATAAAATGATAGGTGTTGTACTAAATGACTGCCAAGATTCCATTCAGTATTCCACAGTGGGTTTCTAATGTTTCTTTCTTTCTTTTTTTTTTTTTTTTGAGACAAAGTCTCATTCTGCTGCCCCAGGCTAGAGTACCATGGTGTCATAGCTCACAGCAACCTCAAACTCTTGGGCTCAAGTGATCCTCTTGCCTCAGCCTCCTGAGTATCTGGTACTACAGGTGCCTGCTACAACACCTAGCTAGTTTTTTAGTAGAGTAGTGGTCTCACTCTTACTCAGGCTGGTCTCAAACTCCTGAGATCAAGAAATCTGCCCACCTTGACCTCCCAGAGTGCTAGGATTATAGATGTGAGCCACTGAACCCAGTGTTTCTAGTGCCCAGTCAGAATCTATGAAGAGGCAGAGTCCATGTAAGCATACAGGGTATATAACCTATTGGATCCTGACCACAGTGATACAGACCCTTTAACCATTTTCAGGCCTGATATCCTTTAGGAGAGCAGGGTTAATACCGGAATATCCACCTTACCCTTAGTTAGAGTTCAGCAAAAAAGAAAAAAGAAAAGAAAAAAAAAGAAGAAGAAGAAATACTGGAAGACCCAGAAAAACCCAGGACCTCTATCCTCATCCCAAAAGCCCCGATCTGGGGCTTCTTAACTCTGCATTTCCAGCCCTATCCCCTTCTTTCTTCTCCCTAGCTCGCCCTCTCACCAGGTTGAGCCGCAGTTTGAGTGCCTCATGCATGAGCTGCTTTGGTTTACAATCATCTAAGTACTGGTCATCTCGCCAATTATTCACAATCTAGGACAGAAGCAAGTATAATGTGCAGTTCAACAATCTTTTCGTTTCCCTTCCAAAGCATCCCATGTGTTTAACAGAAAGTACTTAAGGTTCTGAGTACATTGTGGCCTCCTAGGTGCATCCTTCCCTGATCTCCTACCCACCTCCATGGCCCAGAGACCTATACCTGGTGCACCTGGCTGTAGAGGGAGGTAAGGAGTCCCTCACGTTGCTCATCCTGCCCTTTCAGACATGTCAGCACCAGGGATAAGAAGGGCTGCTGGCTCAACAGTGACATACTGGAGACAGGAGAAAAAGAAAAGGGATATCATGGGTTGGGGATCAGGTCAAATTCCAATTTAATTCCTTTAAGCCCTAGACTCTAGTCTTTTAAGATCTAACCTCTTGCTGAGCCATACCCACTCTTATCCTGATTTTCTACTGTCCTATGATGTTTATCCTCTGCTCTCAGCCTCTAATTTTATCTTCCCTGGGCCTGCCTCTTTTCTTTTCTCCCCAATCCTGGTCTCCCCCAAGCCCCTTTACCTCTTCTGCTTTTGTCGATCCCGTTCTTTGCGGGAAGAGGAACCCAGGTGTTGACCCTTCTCCAATTCCTCCCCAGCAGCCTTTAATACATGTCCCTGGACTGAGGTGGGCAGTTTAGCAATGAGGGGGGCCACCAGCCATACACCGGAGCGCTCTAGCGAGCTGAAGAAGAAATGGAGGACACAGGTTACAAGGAATCCGGGTGAGGTTACAATTCATCCTCTCCTTCCCCTGAGGGACATGCCGGCATCTCCATGAGGCTGACATCATTTACACCGCCAGAAGAGAACCTCATGAGGAATGGGCCCTAACATGTTTCTATCTAACCTGAGCACAGGCTTGGTCTTGTTGCTGCTGGGCATGTTGCTTGCAGTGTTTCCAGAAGATGACCCTGTCTCTGCTGACTGTTGGAAAACCTCAATTGTGGCCTTGGCAATGTTCTCTAAGAGGGAGTTCATCTCCTGGAGAGGATAAAAGGCACAGAGGTGCTCATATAGGTAGGTGGGGCAAAGGAAAACAAATGATAGGAGATGGGAGATGAGAGTGAAGGACAGCCTGGGTGGAGGCTGATGGGAAGGTAGGGATACAACTCTGTGTTGTACGTGACTCTGCTAGTCATGTTCTCTAGCACCTCTATATTCTTTACCCACTGTGTTCTCCTTTACACTCCTCCTTACATATGTGGCTGCAGAAACAGACTCAGTTACCACTACCAAACTTTCCCCCAGCTCAGAACTCCAATACTTCCAACACTTTCCCCTTATCGTCAGTTCCATGTTTGCCATTTTCCTATCCCCTCTTATTTCTCTCAGCTCAACAGTCCAAGAGTAGGATCTAGGTTCTTCTATGGTAGCCTACTCCCCTAACACAAGGAGCTGGAAGTAGGCATGGGAAAGGGAGAGCCCAGGCACTACTCACATTGTTAGGGGTCTGCTTGATCATGAGCTGCAATTCCAAGGAAGATTGGCGCATGGTCCACTGGTCCAAGTTCTGTGATAGAGACCCCACCCCCAAGCTAGTCATCACCATTTCACCCCTAGCTACCTACCATCCTGAAGCCAATTCCTGATCTCTTACAACCTTGAATCACAGACTCCTAGAGGTCTCAAAGGGACCTCTATGACCTTGAAAAAGTTACATAATCTCTTCAGGCCTCAGTTCCCTCATCGGTCACACAGGAAGACCCATACCTACTTCATAGGGTTGCAAAGATTAAATGAAAAAAATATAAGCAGAATACCTGCCACAAAGTACATGCTCAACAAGTTGTAGCTATTACTGTAGTTTTTCAGTCATGACCAAAATGCCAAATATACAAGGCCAAAAACTAGGCCTCCCAGATGCTATGCTTCCCACTCATAAGCTAGATTCACTCCAGACAGTAGTGCCCTCACCTAACAGTCTTACTCTAGAGTCTAGACCATAGTGTATTTACTCTGAAACCCATAATGGAACTGTTTCTCCCACTACCTTTCTCCTATATCCTTGTTCATCTTCCTCTCTACTTGACTCTCCTTTTTTCCTCAAAGGTTCTCATTGTTTCTCCCCAGGTTGAGATTGCTTCCTCGAAGACTTCCATCACCTTGGCCTACCTGAAGAATACGCTTAATGCGTTGTCGCTGGGGGTTTTCCCCATCCTCATTGTCCAGCAGTCGATGTGGATAGCAGATAAGCTGCATGAGGCGCTGGGCCTGGGCACTACTCAACACTGGATCTTGTAGGTCATTGCTGTCCTCACACAGAGACTTAAGGCAACGTTCTCCTACCCATTCCTGAGGAAGCTAATAATCAGGGGACTGAGGGCAACCAGTGAGGGGGTTAGGAATAAGGGGATGGACTGGGGGTTGGTAAGGGACATGATGATAGTAGGGAGGTGAGGCAATCATGGGGTGGAAACAGGACTATATTATAAAGAGGCATTTAGGAGGTATGGGGGGAAGGTGAAACTGACCTGTTGGCAGATGCTGCGCAGCACGTACTTGGCATAGACATCCAGACTGGCTGTCTCCACAGAGATGTTGCGGCCACCCTGCCTTCGACCGCCACTGCTACCTCCTCCCTCCTCCTCTGGAAGTTCTTCTGTTCCTCCTGTCACAGTGAAGCCCGAACCCTTCAGTTCCGCATCCCCTATGGTTCATGGGTGGAAGATAGGGAGGGCAAAGTGAGATCAGAACCCTGTGTGGAGACCCACCCCAGGCCCACAGAGGCAGAAACTCCCCAAATCCTGCCCTATGGGACAGAAATATACTTCCCTCCCTCCCTTTCTCCCCAAAGGTCAGAGAGACACCTTCAGGAGGGAGAAAGATAGTCCCTTGTAGTTAAGTTGGCACTCCACCCTATACACACTTCTGGCACCACTCCCTTCTTACTCCCGTACCAAGTACAAACACAGCCTTGAGAACAGCAAACACAGCTCCATCCACGATGCGGTTCTGGGAGGCAGCCAGCAGGTGGCGGTCACAGGAGGAGCGGATTCCTACTGTAGGCTTGTCTGGGGAGCGAGCTGATGTCAGGGGAAAACAAAGCAGAAACTGTGGGAGGTGGGGAACCACACTTTCTACTGCCAGCTGGCTCAAATCAGGGTCACTTACTTCCATCAGACTGGCAAGGATTGAGTTGTGGTGTTTTGAAAAGGTGGAGGAGGATGCGGCAGGTAAGCCGGGCCCCAGGCTCAGAGTCCTGTTCACTACAAGCTAAGAGGAAGACAAAGCACAAGGAGATGAAGGCAAACTGTGTGGGGGGGCAGGGATAAGAAGGAAGATGAGATAAGGGGAGAGGAGAAAAAGCAAGATAATACTGAAGGAGAAGGCAGTGCCTGTGGCTCAGTGGGTAGGGTGCGGCCCCATATACCAAGGGTGGTGGGTTCAAACCCGGCCCCAGCCAAACTGCAACAAGAAATAGCTGGGTGCTATGGTGGGCGCCTGTAGTCCCAGCTACTCAGGAAGCTAAGGCAAGAGAATTGCCTAAGCCCAGGAGTTGCAGGTTGCTGTGAGCTGTGATGCCATAGCACTATACCGAGGGTGACAAAGTGAGACTCTGTCCCAAAAAAAAAAATAGTGAAGGAGAGATAGAGCAAACAACTATTATGTAGTTCAAGGGTCAAAAATCAGAAGGCCAGGGTAAATCCAGGATAATTATAAAATAGGTCGCTTGCAGCCTGAGGCACACCAGATGACTGGCCTTCTTATAAGGGCCAGGGAGCCACAATAGTGTATCTCACAATGAGGGGACGACCATTGAGTGTATATGGAAATTTGGGGTCCAGAAATTTTAGGGGTTACAGATTGGTAGCTCACCAGCATTAAGGAGTGAAGGGATGGCAGCACAGCGAATCAGATCTTCTAGGAGCAAACACTGCCGAGCAATGAGGATGGCAACAAAAGTGGCCAGGGAGTCATGAAAAGACAGGTCACTGACCTGGAGGAAAAGCAGATAGACATTATGACTCAGTGTAGCGAGAAGGTGCCTTCACTCTACAGAACTCTATCTTGATGATTGTGACCAGTCCCTTGCCCTGGTCAGTGCCTTTCTCCCCAGCAAGACTCTATCCCAAGTCTCACATCTACATTGCAGAGGAGGTCGTTGAAACCACAAGTGCCATTGTTAGAGGAACAGCACAAGGCCTTAAGTACTCCAAGCCATTCTGCACTCAGTGACTTGCAGTAGCCGGTCAGTTCTGCACACAGGATTGCAATGTCATTCACCCTAGGGAAAAGCACAAATGCCCTCAGGAAAAACCATGCTCTACAAAATCTCAGACTCATTAACTTTTCATCTCTGCCCCTGTAATAATCAAGGTTGTAGTGCCTCCCGGGTATCTTAGCCCTCCCAATATGAGGTAGGGGCGTGGTGCCCGTTCTTCACTCAGTACACCCCATACCTATCGGGATCATGGTGCCCCACACAGACGTGCATAAGGGCATTGCAGACAAAGCTGTAGCGGTTAGCAGGGTTCTCACTAAGACTCTTGCCTAGCCCTGTGTAGGTGAAGGTGTGAGCTGCAGGGTTCTCCAGAGTGTCAATCATGAACTCAGGTGCCCAGCGCATGTTTGATTCCGATGGCTCCACGTTGCAGTAGATAGTATTCTTCACCTTTGAGCAAAAGTCACTGCAGGGGTGGGGGAAAGGAGATAGTAGTATTGAAGGTCTGGTGAGGTAGAGGGAGAAAAGGGAGAAAAGCAAAAAAAGAGAAAGTGAGGGACATGGGACTTTGGGACAAGAAAAGAGAGATGAGACAAAGCAGACTGGGCAGGAAAGGAACCACTTGAGAACAAGGAAGGGGCCTCTGGAAGCAAGGAGGAAGAGTGTGGGCCCCATACAGATGGGTGATACAGAAGAGGACCCACTCTCAGTAATCCAACAACACATGGAAGACAACAGTCCATAAGTGACCCTGGACAGGCATCAGGGTCCCGGGCTGTGCTCTGCTTGAGTTGGGTGGTAATGGGAAGGAGAAGGGACTATATCCCATTCTCGACCCCTTACCTCCCACCTCTCTTACCTGAAGAGCTCCCCAAATTTGCTCTTTAAATGGCTACAGGAGGTGTACAGATCATAGAGATAAGCAAGGATACAGCGTTCTGCAGAGGAGCCATCTGACCGGTTCATCCCATGCTTCACTACGCCACATAGCCTGTCATGAAGAAGAAAGGTTGGGAGGATCAGCAGATGGTGCGGGCCTGGGGTGCAAAGAGCACTTGAAATAGATTCAAGCCTCTTGGTAATACTATTCCCTCCCCACCTGAATGGCAGGTATTTCCCTACAGTGTGAGCTCATGTGCATATTCTTCCCAGGCTGCTTCATTGGCACTCACAGGAGCCTGAGGTGTTTCAGTTATTTTAAAGTCCTGCTTACCCCTCAAAGACCTGTGCCATCTGGTCCTGGTTGAGAATGAGGCAGGCATGATAGTGCCTCAGGACAGCCACGATGCACAGACACAGGCTGGTAGTATAGCTGCCCACCAGATCTGAGGATTTGAGAAGCAGCTCCGCCTCAACTACGCTCAGTTCATTCAGTAGCTAGCAGAGAGAATGGGGGTGAGAGATGAGAAGAGGCCCCTCATGTTATGTATAACCCCCTTTCCTGTGAGGACATTGGCAGGGTCGGGTTTGAGCCCCTTCCTGCTGGAGCTTCCTGGGATAGAAGGCACTTGTTACCACATGCCACTGTCCTTTATTCTTTTTTTTTTTTTTGAGACAGAGTTTCACTTTGTTGCCCTAGGTAGAGTGCCGTGGGGTCATAGCTCACAGCAACCTTAAACTTGGCTCAAGCAATTCTCTTGCCTCAGCCTCCCAAGTAGCTGGGACTACAGGTGCCTACTACAACGCCCGGCTATGTTTAGAGACAGGGACTTGCTCTCACTCAGGCTGGTCTTGAACTCGTGAGCTCAAGAGATCCACCCACCCTGGCCTCCCAGAGTGCTGGGATTACAGGAGTGAGCCACCACACTTGGCCTCACTGTCCTTTACTCTATTAACAATACCTCTAAACTAGGGCGGTGCCTGTGGCTCAGTGAGTAGGCCGCCGACCCCATATACCAAGGGTGGCGGGTTCAAACCCACCTGGCCCCGGCCAAACTGCAACAAAAAAATAGCCAGGCGTTGTGGCAGGCGCCTGTAGTCCCAGCTACTCGGGTGGCTGAGGCAGGAGAATCACCTAAGCCCAGGAGCTGGAGGCTGTGACGGCCACAACACTCTACTGAGGGTGACAGGGTAAGTCTCTGTCTCAAAACAAACAAACAAACAAACAAACAAACAAAACAATACCTCTAAACCAGTCTCCAGAATATAGTTCTATGAACATCACAGTGCGAGAATGGTCTGTGCCCAGTGCTCTAATCTGCCTCTTGGGCCTCCCCAGGGAGCACTTAAGTCTCTATTCCTATAGTCTTAGTT
Organism: Galagoides demidoff; assembly: GCA_963574575.1. Lineage (NCBI taxonomy): Eukaryota > Metazoa > Chordata > Mammalia > Primates > Galagidae > Galagoides > Galagoides demidoff. The sequence continues at coordinate 8,360 of CAUYQV010137970.1, forward strand.
CAGGTTCCACTCCCCCCATGCTAGTTTTTCTGCCCCTCCAAATAGCCTGGGAAACTGGTTGGAGCCTCTACCTCTGTCCTTATCACCCTATATAACACAAACTCCTTCCTCCACCCTTATCTCCCCCAACTTCCCCACCTGAATGGCAAAGTCGATGAGGCCACTGATGCTGAGTGAATATTCCATGAGGTCGAAGATGAACTGCACATGCTGCACCAGAGGCAAGTGGTATGACATGCCAAGGGCAAAGCTTGTGATCTGCTCCAGAACATTCCGGGAGACCTGATAAGGGCAGTGGGAGTGAGAGGAGAGTGGAGAGAGGAAAGAAGAATGAGGGAAGGAGGAAAGGATGATGGTGGAAGGGGATGAGACCAGGAGGCTTAACCTGCCTAGGGGGAAAAAAGATAAGGGGTAAAGGAAAACAGAATAGGAGGCCAGACTGTGGGAAGGGGGCTGGGCTTAGGCCCACACCTGAGCTGTGACCTGGTGTTGGTCATAATGTGAAAGGTGCTGGAACTTAGCAAAGATATCTTCAGCAGTGGGGAAGGCTTCAGGCCGGCTGCGCCTCCGCTTCTGCCCATCCTCCCCACCTGAGGGGACAGTTGAAACGGACCAGTCAGGATGGGGAAGATAACTAATTGACTGGGATGGGGAGGGAGGTATGGAGAGGCTATGGGAGGGAAGGAGAAAGGGAGGGACGGATGGAGGAAGGGAAGGAAGAGGGAAGCATGGAAGGGAGGGTCAAGGAAGGGAGGTATAGGGGAGGGATTAAGGGAAGGGGACAGTGAAGCAAAGGTTTAGAGGACCACAGACTATGTGGACCTTAGAGGAATATGTACAGGGAGGTGTTAGGTTGAGGGAGGGAAGGGATAGGGAGGGAGGGCGGGCAGTATGGGGCTTACTGTGAGGTACCTAAGAATGTCAGGTCTCCAGGATTCAGAGGCACAATAGGAGCAAGCTGGTCTGCAGAGGAGGGGAATGAGGGGGGAAGTTTCAAAAGGACTAGAGCTCTCAGGAGACTCCAAGAGACAGGACATTGGGACATGACTGGGGAGTTCCCTATGCTGGGGAAGGGAAGACTGACTAGGGCACTCTTTGGGGGAGATCTGTTTAAGAAGCCTCAAACCCACCGGTTTCTGCTGTTCCCTTGCGGTTCAGAACCTTCAGGATATCCTTGGTAATCTTCTTGATGGCATGGCGGGCATCATCTCGCTGCTTTCCCACCCCAAACAGTACGACCAACCGCTGGTTGCACTCATGGCTGCATGACTCCTCCTGTATCCCAGCAGCACCGTCAGGCTCTAGCATGGATCTCCTTCCCTCCTCTTAAGGCATGCTCCATATACCTCAGGTTCCCCAGGTCTGAGCCCCTTCTCAACATATCCACACCCTAAGGAACAGCTTCAACCCCTCAACAAATTCCTTGGATAGCAATCTGGGTCCAAAGCTGATCATCGCAAGGTATTGGGGAATAGTACCTGGGGGATGGGAAAGTGTGTAGCATACTGCACATGTCGTGGCTGGTCATAAAGAACCCCAAGGGTTCCTTCAGTCTTCTCCTTGGGTGGAGGCTTCACTTCCTTCTCAACATCTGGTTTCTCAGGGGATGGACTGCCCTTCCCCTCACAGGGCATAGTAGGGGAAAACAACTAGGAAAAAGGTGAAAGGACAGAACATTTAGAAGAAGAAAAAGGGATGAAGGGACATAATTAATTTCCAAAAGAGCGTAATGAGAGGATCTAAAGAGGTGGAGTCATCCATGCTCAGGATTTAACTTACCGAGAAATCAGGCTTCTCCATGTCCTCAAAAAGCACACTGGAACTTGGGTCAATGTCCATAGATTCTGAGAGTCCTGGATCCTGAGGGCATAGAACATAAGAGAAGTTGCCTTACTCCTAGGGTGCTGCTCCTGACCATCTAGAAAAGTGCACAGAGGGCTCGGTGCCCATAGCTCAGTGGCTAGGGTGCCAGCCACATACACCAGGGCTGGCGTGTTTGAACCCAGCCTGGGCCTGCTAAACAATAATGACAACTACAACAGAAAAAATAGCTGGGTGTTGTGGCGGGCACCTGTAGTGCCAGCTAGTTGGGAGGCTGAGGCAAGAGAATCGCTTAAGCCTAAGAGTTTGAGGTTGCTGTGAGCTGTGACGCAACAGCATTCTACTAATGATGACACAGTGAGACTCTTGTCTCCAAAAAAAAAAAAAAAAAAAGAAAGAAAAGTTCACAGGAGAATTAGAGAAAGGAGACCATACTGTGGAAAGTGCAGGATCTACATTCAACATTCCAGTCTTGTCTAGTCCTTTAAACAGTATGGGCCTCAGTTTCCTTCAACTTTCAAATAGGGTAAGAGTATCTCTCGGAGCTGATGTGAGGAACCAATGAAATAATGGATACGAGAGTTATTTTATAATTGTAAACCACACAGTGCTAAGAAAGCACTACCTTTATTAGGTAAAAGAGATGTTCAGAGCCCTGGGAAGCCATGAAGATAGAGATGTCCGAAGGAATGATTCGGGGCAAGGAAAGCCCACTCACCTCCAGTTTGCTACTGCTGCTGCCTTCAGCCTCCTTGCGCTCTGGATCATCAGCAGGATCATCAAAGGGAGAGGGAGGCCGGGGACCAGGGGCTCCAAAGGCAAGGTCCCCTCGGGATATGAGAGTGCAAGTATACATGTTGTGGGAGAAAACATCATGTCGGATCAGTTCACAGAACAGCAATACCAAGTTAAAGAATTCCACACGCTCACTCTCACTTCGGGGGTCCGCTGGAGAGAGGGAATGAGGAAAGATGAGTTAGAACACAAAAGAGGTGGGCAAAAAGAGAGGGACACACCTAAGGTATGGAAATCCTAGAAGATATCAGAAAAGGACACACCCAAGGCAATAATAAGAATGACAAAAAAAAAAAATCCTCAGAAACTGTTGAGGACAAAGTATGGTTGGTTACCCCACCTGTTGTCCTGTATACCGTCTCAGAAAGGAATACTGCATCTTTGCTGCTATTTTTGACAGTGTAAATGCTTCAAACATTCTTATTTTTACTTTTCTCTGTATTTCTCTACTTTGTTAAACTGTAAGATGATCAGGGACTAGAATTACATCTAAACAACATTCTGCATAGAGCCCAAGACAGAAATATAGACCAGAAGGCCTTTAATTATGCTTTCTGAAGACAGCAGTTGGAAACTGGGTCTAGGCAGAGGTAACTAGAGGGTGGCAGGGGTCCATACTCAGCATGGGAGCCTGTGTATCCAGAAACTGCAGGAGAACATCTTGGAAAATGGGAGCACTAGGAGCAGAAAGAGAGCCAGAGGCGATAGAACCTTTCTCATCTGCTGCTTCTGATTCTCCACAACGCTGTAAGGTGAAAGAACAAATTACAGAAGTGACTTTTACCTGTTTCTTCACTCCTTAACATGTAACTCTTCAACTATCACCTGTTTTGCCTCTATCCTATGCTTTTCACTTCCATTCTGCCTCCAATCTCCATTATCTTTACCACCTCCCAATTGAAACCTTAATCTCTTCTCTGACATTAGTCCACTCCTTTCTATTTTTGCCTCCTATCCTTAACTTTCCCTTTACATTCTCTATCACTTTTTTTACTCTGTTCTCATACCTTCAACTTTGGTCCCACTACCACCTCAATCTCTCTGTCTCCAACCCCAATTAGATTCCTTCCCTTTAGGTAGTCTCATTCTCTTATCTCTTTCCCCTAACCTCAGCCTCAATCTCTGCCTGTCTCTTCTCCAGGAGCTTGGCTACCACCATAGCACGATGCCGGCCAGAACGCTTGCAGCTGACAGCCCATTCACATAGTAATGATACCACAGCATCATCATCTGAAGAGATCTGGAGACCAAATGAAGACAGGGATGAGTAAGGCAGGGTTCAGAACAAAAAAAATGAATTCCAATTTCTTAAAGACTGGGCCCCATCTTAAAACATCTTGGGCCCAGCAATATCATCTCTGCAGACATCCCCTGGTTTCAATGCCTCACCATCACTTCCCCTTATATGTACTGTTGCTCTTGCAATAATTTTGCTCTTTTGACTTCCCTTATTGCTTACCTCATGCCCATCCTTACTAGGTCCCAATCCAAAGATTCGGTTACAAAGGGAGTCAAGAGAGTTGCTAAAGTCAGAGCGCTCAAAACTATGGCTATCCAGCACTTCCAAAGTATGGAGCACCCGTCCAATGGTGAAGCCTAAGGAGGAAAAGTGGTAAAGGAGACTTAACTGGAGGCCTAATTCATTCTGTCTTTCAGATCTATATGTCCTTACTATGCTCATCCTTTCCTCAAACATACTTCTTGTTATCTATCTTCTGAAACCCACCTGCAGTAGCTTCCTGACACTTGTCAAAAGACCAGCGAACTTCAACTGCCTGTCCTCGCTCCTTGATCTGCTGCTCAATCTCCCGCAACTTTGCACGGACCTGCAATATCAAAAAGGAAGGTTTTAAGGATGTACCAAGGTATACAAAAGGCCAGGGTCTGAGGCTGAAAGGAAAGTACCATACTCCAAATCACTATTTCTGAAAGAGTAATTCAGCTTTATAGCTTAGTATTGGAGAGCCAGGCTAGTGGTCAGACTTACCTGCTGAGTGAAGGCACTGTTCCCCTCTGGCATGGGCAAGTTAGAGGGGGCAATAGGCAGGTGGTCAAGTGGTGAGCCAGTCTTAATCCGGCTATCAGTCAGTGAGTAGTGCCAAACCAGGGCACTAGGACAACACAGGAGGATGGTCTGCCAGACAGAAACAGCTAAGTCAAACTCAGTTACCATAGCTATCTCTCTGGAATCCCATTACAAGACCCAACCCTTACACTTCAGATTTAAATTTAGTATGACTAGGCCAGGCATGGTGGCTCATGCCCGTAATCCTAGCACTCTAGAAGACCAAGGTGGTTGAACTGCCCTGAGCTCACTGGTTTAAGACAACACTGAGGAACTTCATCCCTAAAAATAGCTGGGCATTGTGGTGGTGCCTGTAGTCCCAGCTACTTGGGAGGCTAAGGCAAGAGAATAGTAGCTTGGGCCCAAAAGTTTGAGGTTGCTGTGAGCTATGATGCCACAGCACTCTATTGAGGGTGACGAAGTAAAACTCTGTCTCAAAAAAAAAAAAAAAAGTTATGGCTCAGCGCCTGTAGCTCAAGCAGCTAAGGCACTAGCCACGTACACCAGAGCTGGCGGGCTCGAATCCAGCCTGGGCCTGCCAAACAACAATGACAATTATAACCAAAAAATAGCCAGGCATTACGGCAGGCACCTGTAGTCTCAGCTACTTGGGAAGCTGAGGCAAGAGGATCACTTAAAACCCAAGAATTTTACGATGCTGTGAGCAGTGATGCTATGGCACTCTACCCAGGGTGACAGCTTGAGACTCTGTCTCAAAAAAAAAAAATTTATTAGGACTGAGTTACTGAGGCAGGCATCACTTCATCCCTGATCCCTTTCCTTCATTCACTTTGCTAAAAGGTTTTGTGTCTACTATTTAGCCCCAAAAGAGAGAGGCTGGCCAAAACCTCCAAAGGAAACTAAAATCCATTACTAAGAAGAAACAACCTCCAAGCAAGTATTCAGTGCCTACTCCCACCTCCAATTCAGAATTATTTCCATTCTCCAGGATGGGCACCCAACTCTTCTCAGGCTATCTCTTAATATTTCCTTGGATTCACCCAGTACCTACCTGTAGAATACAGCTCAGGCCAAAAACCAGGGGCCGGTGCTGAGGGCACATAAGCAGGTCACTAAAGGGAGTTGAGGGTGTGCTGCTAGTTGGGGGCTGAGGAGCAGGGGTGGTAGGCAGTGTGCTTGTTGACTGAGCAGACATAACATGAGATGAGTGGCTGCTCACGCCATCCAGCTGCAGGGCCAGTCTCCGGGTACAGAAGTAGGCAAGGCGGCGGGAGAGGTAAGCAGACTGAACAAATTCCCCAGAGTACTGCAAAGACATGACCATCAGAGCCCCTAGTCTTCTCCAAAGGACTCTGTTCTAAAGTCTTATTCTTCTTCAAATCCTCCCTATGCACCCCAAATCCTAGGCCTTACTCGAAGCAGTAAAGGCAGCAGCAGTTTAAGCAATTCATCCTCTCCAGGGCGGATTTTCTCAAAACACTCAAGCACCCAGGTCAGGAACTCATGTCTGTCCAGCATTCCATCCTATGGGTGTTAGGGGTCGGAAGAGTATTGGTTCAGTACAAGGACTATACTATACTACTATAAGGCAGACAAAGTAAATGAAAGGGTGAAGAGAATCACAACTGCGGCAAGGTGACAGACAGATTCTGTTATATACTGGCAGAGTGCAAGGTCAGGCTCAATCCAATGACCCATATAACATGCCCTACTCCCTACCTGAAACATGAACATGGCCAACTTCTCATTGTAATCCCACTGCCGAATTGCCACCTCTACATCATGGGGCAAGGGCCCTATTGTAGAACCACAGCCCCCACTTCCTGCAGTCCCTGGCCGGTAGTATTCAGCCATTTTCTGTAGCTGCTCCCATAAGTACTTGGTGGTGATCTGAGTCCATTCTAGAGGAAAGATGGAAAAAGGGTTATTTGACACTATGATACTATCCTTCTGCTTAGAATACCTTCTGTCCCCTCCTCCCTAATAACCATACTTCTAAATTCTATTCATTCTCTTTGGCTCTTACCAAATGCCACCTTCCTAAACCTTTCCAGGTATCTCCCAAAGAAAGTAATCTGTTCACTGAAGCCTCAAAGAACGTTCTGCCTCCTCTTTCAACATTTACCACTTTCTTCATTTAATTATATTACTTGTACATATGACTTAGCATCCCTACTAGGCTATAAGCATCTGAAGGGCAGAGATTATGTACCAGTCATCTCTGTAGCCCAGTATATACACACAGTAGATACTCAAATTACTGAGTGAATGCAAGATACAAGCAGAAACAAGAAAGAGAATGATTCTGAGAATCTATGGCTACTTGAATTGATCAGTGGTATACCTGGTGTTAAGTGCAACTCACCTGTGAAGGGGTCAACATGTCTCTTCTTAACCTTGGTCTCAGACATTGCTGCATAGTAGGCACAGGTCATCTTAATGAGCCAGGCAGCCCGCATCACAGGCACTGTGTATTTGGCTAAGTACCCAAACACTTCTTCCTTCTTACTGAAAATGGGGACCTGGATGGACATCACAATTAGTGAGGTCTCTATTACCCCCATGAGCTGGCACCCATGGAGATTAATCTGTGAGAGGGTACTTAGTACCCATGCTCCCCCCTTGGCTTGAAGAACAGGAAAAAGTACCTTACCTTTTTAGCTAGTTGTGTGAGTGGCTTGGTGCCAGCCAGGTCAGTGAACCAGGTGTTAATAGCACTCTGGGATCGTGGAGTCACCAGCCAGAAGTTGTCCTTCTGGTTCACTTGGGGCTTCCTGCGACCAGTGTCAGGAAGGGTGTTACAACGTAACTTCTCTGCAATAATGCTGCTGAAGTTGGAACTGATCTGAGGGAAGAAAACTACACCTCAGGGTGGGAAGAAGGGGCAGAAAGGTGGTCCTGCCTTTGATGGGCAAATGCCAATGAGGTAGCATTAGGTTACGAAGGCAAGCTCAGCCACTTAGGCCTTTGCTCCTGCTCAGATTCTTCCAGCCTTTTTCTTCAGCCTGGCAGAGTTGTCTCACCTTGGCAGGATTGAAGTTGACGTTCTTGGCACTGCCATGTTCATCCCCAGAGACAGCAGGCTGGTTATTGAAACCTTGTTTTACATTCAAGGCGGTCAGTTCATCCTGAGGCAGGAAAAGGGCATTTTAATTCCCCCAGGGGGGACAGGTGATAGGAGAGGAGGGGCAGATGAGAAGGAACAGGAGAAGGGAGAAGGAAGACTATGAGTAGAGCAGATTATTACCAAAAGCTGGGCCCTTATATTCACTTGGACCTCACCCTCACCCCCATAGTCAATAAGATTCCCAGCCACCCAGAGCGCCCTCAACATTAATTACTCTTCCCTTGCAAGCAAGTGTACCTCACCAAGCTACCTCAAACAACTTTCTGGGGTGTATGTGTGTGGACTGGGGCGCCTCTGGCGTGGCCCCTACATCATCCCTATTCACACCTTGGAACCCCACCCCCATCCCGGTCCTGCAGCCCACACAAGCCCACTTTTTACTCTTCCCCGTTTTGGGACTTTCCTTCTCACCTAACCGCCCCGCCCCCCCTTCCTCAAACCGTCAATGCCTCCTCTGATGCTGACTGAGTGCCCCTGATCCCCGTGGGTCCCGATTTTCGAACGCACCTCCTTCTGTTTGGGATCTTGAGGGTATACATCGGGAGGCCCCAGCCGCGGCCGCTTCAGGGGCCGGTGTTCATAGCTCAAGATCCCGAAAGCCGCCATCTTGCCCAGCCCGTAGCGCCAGAGGCGCCAGCAGGACCAGGCTTGCCGGGTGGTGGAGGGAAGGGGGAGATGGAGCCGAAAAGGCAGGGAGGGGGGCGGTAAGGGAGGACGGCAGCCGAGAGACAACAAGGGGGCACGTTAGAAACTCTCGATCATTGCCGGAAACTACCGAGGGAAGCCGAGAGACGCCGGGAATCAGCGGACAATACCGACTGCAGAGGGGGTGGGACTTGGTCATGTGTGGGGCGGAGCTCTGGGCCCTGGGAGGCTTTTCGACCCCGCCTGGTAAAGTCCGTTTCGTTCAGCAAAAATCTCGGAGACGTCTCTTAGCCCAGTAGTGTGCTGGGGATGCAAACCTGCAAAGTGGGAGGCACCTGTGGTGCTGAGCTCTGACTAGAATTGGGTTCTCAGAGCCTAGCTGAGTTCTTGGCCTTGGAAAGTGTTCAATAATATTTACATTGGTTAGGAGCTCTAGAATCTGAAAAAAAATAGGTGGTTAACAAGTCTTTCGAAGGACTGTTGTAACGATTAGAAACTAGATATGCATAAGAAAGCACCTATTAACATCCCCGCAAGAAAAAAGGCTGGTTCTAATCCCTCAAGGCCTTTATGGCCTAGCACTGAGTTAGCTAACCTTTTCGGATTCACAAACCCTTTGAGATGCTCCTTATGCTGGGAGCTTCTTAGACCCCCCGAAGCTTATCCGTGTGTTCCCTAAATCCATGAACTCCAGGTTAAGAACCCTTGTTCTAGCAAAAGAGGCACCTACTGTGTCAGCTATTTTCCCGACATTACCTCTTTTGATTTGCAAACAGCACCATGAGTTAAGGACTATTATTGTCTCCATTTTGTGGATGGGAACTGTTGATTCTCAAAGAGTGAAAATTCGCTTGCCCAATATATAGCTGAGTGAGTAACAGAACTGGGACTAGGATTCTTTCTTTATTCCAGAGCCAAAATTCTATTATAGTATTGCCATTTAGAGAAAAGGCTGCCGAAGTGCTATAATAAAAGTAAAATAACAAACAAATAGTACATGGGCGGCGCCTGTAGCTCAGTAAATAGGGAGCCGGCCCCAAGTACCGAGAGTGGCGGGTTCGAGCCCGGCCCTCGCCAAACCGCAACAAAAAATAGCTGGGCGTTGTGGCCGGTGCCTGTAGTCCCAGCTACTTGGAAGGTTTAGGCAAGAGAATTGCCTAAGCCCAAGAACTGGAGGTTGCTGTGAGCTGTGACGTCACAGTACTCTACTGAGGGCGACAAAATGAGACTCTGTCTTTAAAAAAAAAATACAAGTGACGGCTCGGCGCCTGTGGCTCAAGTGGCTAAGGCGCCAGCCACATACACCTAAGGTGGCAGGTTCGAATCCAGCCCGGACCCGCCAAACAACAATGATGGCTGCAACCAAAAAAAATAGCCAAGCGTTGTGGCGAGCACCTGTGGTCCCAGCTACTTGGGAGGCAGAGGCAGGAGACTCGCTTGAGCCCAGGAGTTGGAGGTTGCTGTGAGCTGTGATGCCATAGCACTCTACCAAGGGGGACAGCTTGAGGCTCTGTCTCAAAAAAAAAAATACA
>CAUYQV010137972.1:0-12619 GCA_963574575.1 Galagoides demidoff
AAAGGCCCATAGAAAATTTAGGTAAACTTTCATCAAAGTTAGAAGAAACAGTTAAAAGAGCTGGGATAACTTTTCTTTTGGAAGTATATATGGTAAAGAATAATCAATGATTTTTCTATCATTAACTAAAAATACAACTAAAATTCATTATAAATTATACTATGCAAATATAAGTTAGAACTGTTGCTAACACAGGTGTGATGGGACACTCAGGGTCAGTATCTTACTTAGGCGCCCGTCACGAGTCATCCCCAGAACTTTTTGCACATTCTTCCCTAAAGTAGATACAATTCTAGGAAGCAACAGGTTGCAATGTAGACTTTACTGGAAATGGATATTTATTGCAACCATACACCAGGAATTAATAAAAATCTTTCAGCTTGGTGCCTATGGCTCAAGTGGCTAAGGCGCCAGCCACATACACCTAAGGTGGCGGGTTCGAATTCAGCCTGGGCCTGCTAAACAACAATGACGGCTGCAACCAAAAAAATAGCCGGGCGTTGTGGAGGGCGCCTGTGGTCCCAGCTACTTGGGAGGTGGAGGCAGGAGACTTGCTTGGGCTCAGGAGTTGGAGGTTGCTGTGAGCTGTGATGCCACAGCACTCTACCCAGGGGGACAGCTTGAGGCTCTGTCTCAAAAAAAAAAAAAAAAAAATCTTTCCAAGCACCTTCTGTTTCAACTTTCTCCCCCAACTTTTTCTTTCCACACAGGTATCTCCAGAATCCAAAACCACAACTTCTCAACCTCTGAAGTCTGCCCTCTAGGTCTACTTACACGGTTTCTTGTGCAAGATAATGTAGGCATACCTCAACCTCCTGAGTCTTACAGATTTCCTCATTCCTATCACCTACTTCAGCAAGGAAGCAAAGCATATTCCTTATAAAGGGTTGGGGCTGGAAACAGTAAATATTTTCCCCTGTTACAAACAGTTTTTATTTACAAGTAAAATAATTGTGTAAAAATAAAATATGGTTAAGGATTTAAACAGGAAAGTGAAAAGAATTTATAGAAATTTATGAGCACAAATAGGTTAAAGAGGCCACTGGAAAAAAGTAAAAAGAAAAAAAAACCAACCCCCCCCCAAATACTGATGAATGAGACAAACATGTTCTTACAGAAATTTTTGAGTTCTGTTGTACAATAGTGACATCCCTACCTTCAATAAAAGTTTAATATTTTTATTTCTCAAAAACACATATTTAAAGAGTGCAAAGCCAAGCTTGAGAGAGAAGATATTTCTAATACTTATATCTAAAAGAGAACTTTCAGTAACACCTGTAGCTCAGGGGGTAGGCGCCAGCCACATACATAGAGTTTGGTGGGTGTGAACCCAGCCCAGGCCACTTAAACAACAATGACAACTGCAACAGAAAAATAGTCAGGTGTTGTGGCAGGCACCTGTCCTCCCAGCTATTTGGGAAGCTAAGGCAAGAGAATCACGTAAGCCCAAGAGTTTGAGGTTTCTGTGAGCTGTGATGCCACGTCACTCTACCCAGGGCAACAGCTTGAGACTGTGTCTCAAAGTAATAATAATAATGATAATAATAAATAACTAAAAGAGAACTTTCAGAAAATTTTAAAATTCAAAAAAATACCAATAGGAAAATGATAGGCGACTCTTTAAAAATAGGCAAATAAATGTCTTAATGTTCTTTACAAAAGAGGAATCCCAAATCATCTAAGTATCTGAAGAGGTATTGCACATTATGAATGATGAGGGAAAAGCAAATTTAAGATCAAAAATAGATAGCATTTTATACCCAAAAGACTAGGTAAAAACAAACAAACAAACAAAAAAACAGTCAACATTACAAAGTGTTGATGAAGATCAGGAGAACTTGAACTCCCAGACACTGATAGTGGGACACAAACTTGTACAATCTCCTTAGAAGAAGCTAACAACTGACTAGACTCATACCCTGCATTTCTTCAGTTCAACTCCCAGGTGTATAGAAAATAGAAAAGTGACCAAAATCTGTAATATAAGCCTAATGCTATATATTCACAGCAACATTCTTTATAACTCCAAACTGGAAGCAACCTAAATAAACCAGTAACACTAGAATAGATCAATAGTGTTACACTAGTAAATGGAACATTGTACATCAATGAAAAAGACCCACAGCTATTTATCCAAGATTCATAGCACCATGGATAAATCTCAGATGCACTATCTTGATCAGAAGAATCCAGACACATACACACATACTATATGAGCCCATTTCTATTAAATGCAAAAGTAATCAATAAACCTAGTTTAAGATTACACAATTAAGGTTAGTATTTATCTGCGGAAGGCAAAAGAAGGAGACTCTTCAAGGTGCTAAGTTCCTGAATGGTTATATAAGCGTATTTATTTTTTAATAGTTTATCAGTAAATACAGTTGTGACTTGCATACTTTTATACATATAACATTGCTTGGTTTGAAATTTTTTAAAAAACGAATTTAATAACCTTTTGTCTTATTTTTCTATGCTACAGAACACCAATTTATTCACTTGTTGCTATTGGCACTATGTGAAAATTCACTGGCTGTGTTGTCTATGTACTGGTATTCCATTGACATTGTAAGTAATTGTAAGAGAAAGAACAAACTTTCTTTTTCTTTTTTTTATAAGAGTACCAAGTGTAATAGCATGTATAAATAGTCCCAGTTATGGAACATAGGGACACATCTTGAGAAACATTAAATATTATATGTTTTAAATTACTAAATTAAAAGATGAAAAAAGCATGTACCCATAAAATGAGGAGCCACTTTTTTGTCTTCAATATTTGTGACGAATACGCAACTTTTAGGATGCAGGCATTAAGGAGTAGAGATGCATTGGAGTCCTACTTTGTTTTATTGAACATATTGGGGTATAGGAGAGGAGGGTCAGGAAAATTGATATACTATTTTGGTCACTTATTATGAAAAATCATAGTTCTCTACTAAAACACTTCTTTTTTATTTCATTTTTTTTTTTTAGAAACAGTGTCTCATTTTGTCACCCTTGGTAGAGTGCTGTGGCATCACAGCTCATAGCAACCTCCTCCAGCTCTTGGGCTTAGGCGATTCTCTTGCCTCAGCCTCCTAAGTAGCTGGGACTACAGGTGCCTGGCTATTTTTTTGTTACAGTTTGGCTGGGGCCAGGTTTAAATCCTTGGTATATGAGACAGGCACTCTACTCACTGAGCCACAGGCACCGCCCCATATTTCAAACTGTTTTGATACATAGATACATGTATAATGCTGAAGTCAGGGTTTTGGTGTGTCCATCACCAGAACAGGGTGCACCATACTCAACAGGTAAGTTTTTACCCCACACCTCCCCGCCTGCCTTCCCACTTCCTAGTTTCCAAAGTCATTTATACCGCTTTGTTCCTGTGTGCAGCCATTGTTTACCTCCCACTTATTAGTAAGAATGTATGGTCTAAAATTTATATTGTCAGCAAAAAGTGATAGTTTGACCTCCTCTTTCCTGATTTGGATGCTATTTATTTCCTTCTCTTGTTTTGTTGCTCTGGCAAGGACTTCCAATACTGTACGGAATAGAAATGGAGACAGTGGGCATCCCATCCTTGTCTGGTTCTCAGGGAGAATGCTTTCAACTTCTTGCCATTCAACATAATGCTGGCTATTAACCTGTCATGTATTACTTGTATAATTTTGAGGTATGTTCCTTCTATGCCTAGTTTCTTGCAGATTTTTACCATGGAAGGGTGCTGAATTTTATTGAATCTGGATCTATTGAGAGGATCATATGGTCTTTGTTTTTGCTTCTATTTATATGGTGAATTGCATTTATTGATATGTGTATATTGAACCATCCTTGCATTGCTGGGAAGAAAGAGACTCAGTCACAGACTGTTATCCTTTTGATGTGCTATTTAATTTGGCTCATATTTTGTGCATCTATGTTTATAAAGGATATGGGTCTGTAGTTTTCTCTTTTTGTTGTGTCTTTTTCTGGCTTTGGTATCAATGTGATACAGCTTCATAGAATGAGTTACAGAAGATTCTCTCCTTCTAAATGTTACAAAATAATTTCTGTAGGACAGGTACCAGTTCTTTATAGGTGTAACAAGTTTTGACTGAATTTTTTGTCCAGGGATTCTTTTTCTGGGAATTTTTTTAGTACTACTTCAATCTCACTGCTCATTATTGGTCTGTTCAAAATTTCTATTTCTTCCTGATTCAGACTTAAGAGGTTATGTGTTTCCAGGAAATTATTCATTTATTCTGTTTTTTTTGAGATTTTTGAATACAGGTTTTTGTAGTATTCATGGTTACTGTTTGGTAGTATTTGCATTATCTCCTTTTTCAATTGTGTTTGCATCTTTTACTGTCGATCTGGCTGATAGTCTAAGGACATTTTTTAACTTTTCAAAGAAATGTTCCATTTCATTGATTCTTTTCTATTTTTTTTTTTTGTTGTTGTTTGTTTCCATTTCATTGAGTTCTACTCTGAGCTTTATTTCTTTCTCCTGCTAACCTTGGATTTGATTTGTCCTTCTTCCTCTAGTTCTTGAGATGTGACAGATATTAATTTGTGATATTTTTGTTCTTCTGATGAAGACATTTAAGGCTATAAATTCTCCACTTAGAAATTCTTTTGCTGTTCCCCCCATAGAGTTTAAAAGTTTGTGTCCCCTTTGTCATTCATTTTGAAAAAAAAGTCTTTTGATTTCCATCTTAATTTCTTCATTGATCCAAGGATAATTCAGAAACAAGTTATTTAATTTCCTTGACTATGTAGAATTGAGTGGGTTTTTTTGGAATTGATTTTGACTTTTATTCCATTGAGTATAAGAAGATACATGGTATGATTTTGACTTTTTTTTTTTTTTTTGAGACAGTCTTACTATGTCACCCTGGGTGGAATGCCGTGGTGTCACAGCTCATAGCAACCTCCAATTCTTGGGCTTAAGCAATTCTCTTGCATCAGCCTCCCAAGTAGCTGGGACTACAAGTGCCTACCACAATGCCCAGCTATTTTTTGTTGCAGTTGTCATTGTTGTTTAGCTTGCCTGTGCCGGGTTCGGACCTGCCATCCTTGGTGTATGTGGCTGGCGCTGCGACAACTGTGCTATGGGCACTGAGCCTAATCTTGCTTTTTTTTAACATGCTGAGAATTGTTTTGTCACCTGAGTTATAACAAGTCTTAGAGACTGTTTTATGTGCCTGGACAAGCTAGGGGTCTTGGCCAATGCTTAGGAGTGCTGCAGGACTGCAGCCAGCAGCAGAAATGCTCCTTGGGCAATAATGGCTGGGATAACTCTGGCTGGCCTGGCCAGAGTGACGCGTAGCACCGTGCTCAGGATTCACAGTGACTGGAGCTCTCCCTCCACTCTGGTTCAACTGTGGCAGCTTCTGTGGTACTTCTCAGGGGGCAGTGGTGGAACTGCCAACAAAGTATGTTGGTGTCAAGATGGTGGCAGACTCTGGGGGCCTCCCCAGGAGGTACTCACTGGGGAGAGTTTGGGAGGTTCATGACATCCAGTCACAGGGTGCATGAGAGTGTCCACCCTCCTCTCTCCTTCTCTGACCTAGCAGAGGTAACAGGGAAATGGCTGCAGTAGAACTCACCCCTCTGTAGACTTGGTGTTCTGGGGCTGAGAGTACAGATTGGCCTCTCTTGTCACAACCTGGTATCAGAAGTTGGCACTGATGCAATGTTGCTGTAGTTTCCTTGCCCACTGATGCAATGTTGCTGTAGTTTCCAAGCACCTCCCTGATCAGTTTGGAGGCTGCTATTACAGTATAGCTCTTCACACAGCTCCAACTTCCATATTTGCTGGGAATGTGCACAGCCCCAGAGATTTCTCTCCCCTAATCTCTCCCCACAGATGAATGCTTCCCCCAGGTACCTTCTGTTTTTGCTAAGTGGATAACCCTGCCTCTTTCCCTCACTTTGGGGGTCTCCATTTGCTTCTCTGATGATTCACAATACTATCTCTTAGATGGCCCATCCATGTGTGACCCTCTAACCAACCCCCTTTGACCCTATCCTTGAGTGCTGCACATGTGGGAGGCTTGTAGTATACCACCTTTGCTCTTCCCTTAAACATTTCTTGATGGGACCACCCATGTGGCAAAGTAGGCCTATGTCTATGCTTATGAAGGGAGCAGCATTATCAAAACTCAGAGAACATTGTCAACATTGCAGAAGTATATCCATCACAGTAGACGTCTTAGGAAAATACATCAAGAGTGTTATTAGCAAGAGGATATATTGCACTAAAATCCTGAAAGTCTCACAATGGTCACTGCACCTGCTATTCTTTTTCTTATTCTTTTCTTTAGTGGAGAGCCATTTAATGACTGTGCTGCACTTCAGTACAATTATCATGATATCAAAAGTTAAATTTGTTGAAATAAGGAAATACTAGTCATTCCTAAGATCACTTATTTTATAGGAAAAGGGAAAGGTACCCTTCCTAATCACCCTGAAAAAAGGAATCCTGTCTTAGAAAAGGTAGAGCATAGTATTTTCAAACCAAATTCACATCATGAAAGGAATAATTTGATGGTAGAAGAATTAGATTGAGGTTTTCTCCCCACCACCATATCATTTGGAAATTGAAAGCCCAATTTCTCATTTTAAGAAGTTCCTAGAAAGAGTTTGAGGATATTCCTTAGGCGAATGAGGCACGAGCATTGCTAGTGGTTCAGGCTTATCTGAGGAATTGCAGAAATATTTGCTCCTCACACAACCCCTAACAAGCAAAGGCTTCTCAGCTCTGCTGTGATAGTGATCTCATTTCTTGAGATCTTAAAGACTTATCAGCTGTCCAGAGCTTCCTGTGAAAATAAAAATTATGCTAATAAAAGAGAAACTTAATGTATGTTTATTTTTTTTCAAACTCTAAAACCAAAATCCTTTTAATGGCAGAAGAAGAAGATTCAGTGCCCCAACAGTATGTGGAGATATATATTAAAGCAGTCAAAGGACAACATTTCTTTGTATTATCATACTTTAAACAGATATTTGTGGTATTTTTATATTATACTGCACAGGATAACATATCCACATTTCTTTTCATATGTGATTAAAAACTTTGATGTAGGGAGGGGCTCCTCTCCAAATGGAGCTTTACTCTGGAAGTGAGAACAGTGTAACCTAAATATGGTGCCTTCATATTAATTTAAATAAAGCAAAATGAACTTTAATGTTTTATATTACTTAAAATATACTCAAAATTCAAAACACATATTTTACATTGAGTAAAATTGATGCTCCAAAAAAGCAGCCTGATGTGTTTCCTCCTCTGCTGCCTACTTAACTCAATTCTTCCCTCCCGTCTTTAAACAAACACTGCTCTGATTTTGTTTAGGGTAGAAATGTTCCAATTAAAAATGTTCGCTGCCCAGTCAAGGGAGGCCATGGAATTAATTTCAGTTTCATGCAGTTTCATGCACTCTGAGAAGAAATCTTACAATTGGGAATTCTGAATAAGCTATTATTTTCCAGAAAAACAAAAAATGAGAGTAGACAGAGCTGTAATAATCTCTTTTTTGTTCTTTTCCTCTTTCTTGCCTGGAGCATGGATGGGAGGCCTGGAGCTGAGGACACACAGACAGCTCTGCATAATGAACACCCTGGTAAGACTCTAGAAGAAGCCTGCTTGTCACCAGCACTGTGACTGTCTACTTCTTCAGTGCTGTGTAAAGCCACTTTCTACAAAGTTCGTCACTGCCCAATACAGTTGGTACTAGCCACATACAGTTACAGAGAACTTGAAATGCAGCTGAGGTGGAGAAATACATTTTTTAATTCAATGTATTTAATTTTTTTTAATTTAATAGCCACTATATTGGATACCACAACTATCCTTACACCACTATTTGAGCAAACTATACTATAAAGGTATGTTTCTTAAACAAGCGATTGTTTGACTTATAACTAAATGTAGAGTACTGTGTTCATATAGGCTTCAAGTTCTGTCTTTACAAACTCTTTGTGATACATGTGCCTACTCTGAAAACCTTTCCCTTAAATAAGCAGTGAAATCACACATGAGTGGAATTGACCTACAGATAATTGGGAATCTCTTTACAGTGAGACACAGGATTCAGCAGAAAAATGGAAACCCAAAGTACTGAAGAGAGATGGATTGACCACAGTCCAGCTTCCATGCCTGGGAAGAGCTGCCCATTCCTAAATAGAATTAACCTTCTCCATCTGCATTTCACAGTGCAGCCCGCCAAACAATGTAGAAAGGTGTGTGTTGCTGGGAAGTTCAGCCTTTCCTTCTTAAAGAAACTGGGGCTCTGCTTCCCCTCAGGGAGATGTCACATCCTACATGTTATGCTGCTCTGATTTCTCTCCCTTTTCATGTACATATGATATGTCTTCCAACTTGCAGTTTGCTTTACTGGGGCAGAAGAGGATAAGAAGGGGATAATGAGTAGATACAAAGCCCTGAATGATGACAAGGAATACACACATGTTCAACTGTTTTGTTTCCTGATCATTCACATGGAACAGAGGGAGAACCGGGGCCAATGTGACCATCACTCAGGAGCAGAGGCTGACTTTTCACAGATGCAAGGCCTGGTTACTGCTACCATCCCAGAAGCAAGAACTGGAATAAAGCTCTGTCTTTACAGACTATAAAGAGAGGATGATCTATCTGTGTGTCGTAATGCCACTGGTGACTATGAACATGACTTCTGTGACACAGACAGTGAGGGACCTCCCTGTGGTGATCAGTGTCAGCCTAGGCTACTAAGGGAGGCACAGCCCAGTAGCAGTTTCTACAGAGAACTGATTAGGCATTCTGCATACAAGAATAAAAACAAGCCTTCCTGCACCTATGGCATGGATCATATCTGTCTTCCATTCTAAAATTCTAAATTTTAGAGACACTTCCCATGTGTGCCTCTTAGTCACATATGTAACAAACTCAAAGCTGCTTTGCTACGTGACTACTGTGTCTGTCTCCCCTCCTGTCCCATCCCCTGCAACCTTCCTCTTGCAATTATCTGCCTGTCTGCCTACTGTGGTTTCTGATGTTTGTAAGCAGATGCAGCCGTATCATTAACAAACCTGTTCTTACTGTACAAAATAAAAATAAGCAATTAAATGACCATGAGCGGGTTTAGGAGCTCCCCCACCCAATCACGGCTTTAATGGGTACATAAAGCCTGTATGAAGGCTTCACTGAAGCCGTGTCTATGAAGTGGGAATTGTTTCCTGTCAATCACAGTTACTTTTAATGGACTCATTATGTAAGAGATATTTAAACATAAAAACATTTTTTAACTATTTTTGTTTGTTTTTAAATTTTGTCCAGCAGAAACGGAGACAAACTGTCAAGCAGAGTTATGTGTTTGTTTTTTTTTTCCTGACAAGTACAATTCTGGACCTGATCAATGTAAATTCTAAATTACTTAACGATAGAATGAAATTTAAATGATACCAGAAACGAAATGATAGTGGACAGATATAATCAACCCCAGGAACAGATCAAAGCTGAAGAAAAACATTTCGAGAACTGATTTACTATAAATGCTTCCTTAGCTATAAAGTGAAAAGTAGCTCATTAGGCATCGACGAGACACTTAATAAATAATGATAGTGAAGTTTATTGAGCACTCACTATGTGCCAGACACTGTTAATCACTTTATACTTATTGTCTCATTTACTCTTCTTAATCAATTGCTATAAATGTGAATATAATCTAAGTACCATTTTACTAGCTTTATGGAAGATTCATGCTACATTACAGTTCATTAAAAATG
Organism: Galagoides demidoff; assembly: GCA_963574575.1. Taxonomy (NCBI): domain Eukaryota; kingdom Metazoa; phylum Chordata; class Mammalia; order Primates; family Galagidae; genus Galagoides; species Galagoides demidoff. The sequence goes on from CAUYQV010137972.1 coordinate 9,733, forward strand.
TAGTTCATATTAGTTTGCAATTATTATCTATGATGATTAATAACCTTCTGATGAGGTATTGAGAATATTCGACAGAATTTTAAACTGTAAACCTATACGTGTCCTTATATCCACTCTGGGCTCTATCACTGACTTATCAAGTATCAAGCTCTGAGCAAACCTTGGAAGCATCCTGTAACCATTTCTCATGTATGTATTTTTGAGAAATTGTCTTAAGTAGTAATTGGAAAATAATATCTGAGTGAGAAGGAAGAAACAAGGTAGAAGATACTCTTGAACAGAAAGCTGTTGATTCCAGATAAGAGCAACGAGAGTTCATCGTGTGTGGTTTTTAAAGGTAAGTGGAGGAGAAAAAGAAATGGAAATGGTTCAGAGGTTTTGCAGAGCCAGGGTGGTTCTCATCCGGAGTGTCACGAGACCAGCTAACACTGAAGTAGGAGTGAATACAGACTATGGAGGAAAACAGTAAGGAGAGAAAACCTCCCCGAAATCAACTTGTGATTACACACCACACATCTCACAAGGCACAAAGCATGAGAATAAGGAAAGGGAAGCCCTTTCGCCTTAGCTTGCCTAAAATCATGTACCACAAAAAATAGGCCTTCTCAGGAGGATGGGTGGACAGGATGCCTCCCAAGTGTGCAAATCTCAGAGTCTGTGTGACATTAGAATTCTCAAACCAGTTTATGGCACTTGCCTTATGTTGGTGAAGAACACGTCTCATCCACTTGTCCTGCTTTCCCCTCAAATTACCATAAAATCACAGGTGTCTGAGTGTCCATGCAGGAAGGAAGAGAGGTCTGATTCTGTCACTCGGTCACAGGACAGGCGTGATTGTCTCTGCTGCACACCGTATATACCAGATTCTGCGTGTATAAATACTCAGGGCTGCTCCGCATTTTGAAGAGTGGAGCAAATATTTGCATACAGGAAAGCGATGATAGGAGTTTTAGTTCAGGCACACCATACAGTCACCTCAGAGAAACAGGATGGCTATCACACCCTGAACCTGCTGCCTTCAGTGTCAGGTCTATACTTTTAGCGTCTGACCTGGGGACTAAGCACCCAGTGACATAACTTGGCCAGGTGACATTTCCAAATAGGTGACCTGGTCCTAGGATGGGAACACCTCTGTAAGCTGGGGCAGATGTTTTAAGACTGACCAACCAACTACTGTTTATTACGAAATATTCAGGGTAAGACATTCCATCTTTCAGAGTGAAAGAACAGGAAAAATGTGGTTGAGATGATTCCTTAATCTTGCAGAAGCACACTGCTTAAGGGCTGCCAGAGAGTGGGAATTTGGCAAAGACTTCTCACATGGCACTGTCCTCGAGCTGAAGATGTGAGAGGATTGTCCTGGCAGCAGCCAGGTAGACGATGAGGAATTCCAGGAGGAACCTTATCTGTTCCAAACAGCAAACTACTGAAATAGACTGTTCGTTATTCCAGAATAAAGGAAACTGGCAGGAAAATCAAGAAGCAGAAGTGGCCTCGGGCTGATGAAAAGACTGTACAAACAGGAGACCATTGCCTAAAAAATAGAGCGGAAAGTAGACGCTAGAAATGTAGAACCACGAGAACCATGAGGAGATGGTCGATAGCATTGGCTCAGTGCTATTATTCAAATATAAGGCAAAAATCCTATTTGAAGAAAGAGGATAAGAAAAAAGGAGGAGAAACACATGGAGAGAAATCAGCGTGATGATGACTAAATGGCATTTAGAGCTTAAAAACTTGGAGTCAAATCCAAGTTCTGCCAACCACAACATCAGCTCCATGATTTCATCTGTTATGTATCATTATAGAATCATCAGATAATACAGGAAAACGAAAATGATGCTAAAAATTACAAAAAGAGAACCAACACAAAGAAAACAACAGAAATACAGGACGTTACCTATTCTAGGTCTAACGCTCTAAAAACTGTGAAGAGAAGATCAACACACGACACAATTACAATTGTTTAGCTTTTCAAGAAAAAAATAAAGTGACGTCTTAACCTTGCCCAAACACTGTATCCATACTTATGCCACTCAGTTTAGAGAATTATATGTGAAGCATGTTTAAGTACCAGAGGCCTAGATGGGAATAAAGGTGAACATGTGTGTATGTCACGGGGAGAAGGAGAGAAGCTAAAAATCATGACATGAGTAATTCATGATGGAAAAATGTACATGTTAGCTCATTACTGGACATGATTATCTGTAAACACACACACATACACAACCACCCTCAACAAAATTAAAAGGAAAAATTAACCAGGGGAAATATTACGATATGGCAGAATCAAAGGATGTTTTAATATGTGAAGAATTTCCCTGAATGAGTTTCTAAAATTCCAATCATAATTCATAAAAGAAACAGGAATGGCTAATAAACAATTACTTCTAACTTCATTATTATGTTTATTGTATAAATTAATATTTTTTACTACCTGTCAAATTCTCAAAAATTTAAGAAGAATAAATTTCATAAAAAGTGCAAATTTGGGTTCAGCGCCCATAGCACAGTGGTTATGGTACCAGCCACATACGCCAAAGGTGGCGCGTTCAAACCCGGCCTGGGCCAGCTAAACAACAAGGACAACTACAACAAAAATAGCCAGGCATTGTAGCAGGCACCTGTATTTCCAGGTATGTGGGAGGCTGAGGCAAGAGAATCATTTCAGCCCAAGAGTTTGAGGTTGCTGTGAGCTGTGATGCCACAGCACTCTACTGAGGGCAACATAGTGAGACTCTGTCTCAAAAAAAAAAAAAGTGCAAATTTAGTATTCTTCTGCTAGGAGTAAAACCCAGAAGAACTTACCTTGGTGGGAAGAAATTTTGTCTCATATATTAAAAAGGAATCATTAGAAATATTTTCTACCCTCTTGACCTAGTGTATT
>CAUYQV010137973.1:0-59856 GCA_963574575.1 Galagoides demidoff
CCCAAGCAGCCGGGACCACAGGCGCCCGCCACAACACCATCTTTTGGTTGCAGCGATCATTGTTGTTTGGTGGGCCCAGGCTGGGGATTTGAACCCACCACCTTAGGTGTAAGTGGCTGGCGCCTTAGCCGATTGAGTCACAGGCGCCGAGCCTGTATACAGCTTCTTAACCTCAGATCGTAATTATACACTTTGTCTAATGTTCACGCCACCCAAGAAAATTTAAAATAATTTCTGACTTAACAATTTTTATCAATCTATGAATATTCTATGACTGATTAAAACTTTTCATTGTAGTGTATCTTCACAATAATAAATTCTAAGTCCTTGTACAAGCATACCTCACATATGTATTACAAAAAGCCTTTTCTGCAAACACATCCCTTGCGAGTCCTTTAACAAATAGTGTATATACAAAATTATCTTCAGTGTTTAATAATTTGGTTTCCCAAGGCACAACCTGGAAATATGTATTTGAAAAAGTTCTTCTCACTATTTCAAAATGTGAATCATGTAGGAAGAGCAATGCATTCATTTCTTTTTATGACTTAGGAGTTCAAATACCTTGTTTTCATAGGAAAACCTTCTGGTGTGTTATTATATGATATTTTAGATGAATTACCATTCAAACTTTTTCTTTATGGGCCAAGTTCACATTTTTTTCCATACATTACATTGGAAATAAGATCTGAATTTGCTGTGCCTTATATATTCTTAAGCCTACATTGCAGATTTATCTTTTCTATAATTCATATGAATTGAAGAATAACTTTAAATTAAATGGTAATGAATGCTGCCTATGACAATGACAGAGGGACACTTACCACATCGATAAATTAATTGCAACAACATGACTCACTAAATCCATTGTAACTTCTCTTTCATCAGTTAGAGTTAAAATTCTGGAATTTTTCTTTAAATAACTCATAAAAGAGGACTTATAATGGATTGGGTGAGTTGTACATATGTGTGTATATATATTTACACATACATTGTGCATATATACACTTACATAAATATATACACAGGTACACATATGTAATATGAAACATTTATTGTTACATATATAAGTACATATATTTATATAGATTAATATATTCATGCTTATATGTGTATGTTTCTATGTCAACTCATTAGAAAGAAGAAAAATATTTTGTGTACTATATATATGAATAGAATCATAATTTGAAAATAATCTGACAAATTGCTTTATTCTCAAAACTATACCTAATATCCTATCCATGAGTATGTGTGTACATATATGTACCTACACACATACACATATATATATATCATCAATCATTGAAAATTATTTATAATATTTTATACTATGGATTTTTTATATGTATAATACTGTACATGATATTAATTTATATTGAATTCTATAATTTATATGAGTAACCCTGTACATTGTATTAATTTATATTAAATTCTATAATTCATTTTTAATGCAAATATAGATTTTAGTTTAAATGTATTGACCAAATCAGTGTTACAAACGGAGACCAAAGAGCTCAGCATTTACAGAACTATTTGGAGAGAATATATATGGTATACAGACAGAGAAAGACACACACACACACAGACGCACACACACAACTTGAGCTTACACATACAAAGGAGATAAAAGCTGCTAGATCAGAGCAAATTCTGACTTTGTTTTGATATTATAAATGGTTAAACGTATTTATTAATTTGTGTATGAACATAATAATTAACCTAATTGCTAAGTAAAATTACATATAGGAGAAAGAACATTCATTATTTAAGGATTTGTGAATGACCTTTTACTAAATCATTAGAAGGAGTATTTTAGAAAATAGTATGATGTTGTCCTGATAAAAATATTAAAACCACTGTGAACTTTCAAATTATTTACTTCTAAGTTCTAAAAATAATAGTTACACCATATTTTGTGTTAATGAATTTACATTAGAATAGTATTTTTAACTCAGGTTCCTATAATTTTAAAAGGCCAGTAGCACACTAACTTGCTTCTAGATGTGCCTCCTCCCTTCCAATGCTCTCATTTCAGCCACCAGAGTCCTTCTTATTCATGTTTACCCCATTCCAATCTTCTCTCCCTTCTGTTCATTTTCCACACTGCAGTTAACGTGGTGTTCTGCACAAAAACTTTCACTGTCAATGAGCTCATTAGTGTCTTCAAAGTCATCATTGTTCTCTTAGAATAAAATTCTAATTCTCTAAGGTTGCCTTCAAGATCATGCCAAGATAAACGTTCAATGGTGCATCTTCATAGAGTTATGGAAGATAAACACTCTGGCCATTTTTAGTATCTTTCTCACTTAAAACTATGAGTTGTCCAATCTCTGGCAATTTGTGGATGTTCTCGTTTGCTTATCTTCACATAGAAAGTTCATGTTCGTATTTCAAGAGTCCTCTTTCCCCAGCATATTTTAAAGTTTTATTAGTGAGTTTTGCTACCTAAGGATTTCCATGTCACCCTTAATTTTCCAACAGTGCTATAGACTTAGTTGAGTATGATTTTTTGGGGGTTACTTCTAACTATAATTTTTCTTTGATTTTGCTGGTGTTTATACTATTATACAAATTATGAAAATAATTCTGTCTGGTAATTTGGGATGAGCCTTACATTTTACTGTTATGCCAATAAATATACATGAACAAGATTATGTAAAGCCTTACATTTTACTGTCATGCCAATAAAAATACATGAACAGAAAAGGAGGAAGATGCAATGGATAAAAAAAAAAAAATAAGTGAGCAAACCAATACAGCAAATAAGGCAACGGTTCTCAACCTGTGGGTCACGACCCCTTTGTAACAATGAAAATACATCACAGCGTTGGGAAGGTTGAGAACCACTAAAATAAGGAAAAGTTTATGTTATAATATAAAAGCCCAATGTAAAAAGTAGTGTTTCTTGTTCTAATGTATTTTAATAAGCATAGTCCACGAATCTGACACCAGTGCCCATGCAAAGTACTATGACTTTGAAAAATTTTATTTTTTAATCATACATACCAATTGAACATATTTCTGGGGTAGAAATTAATGTTTCAATGCATATGCCATATAATGCTCTAACCACATTATAATTGTACATATTTTTTTGGTACAAGTTGATGTTTTGGAATGCCCATCAAATCACACATTCATTATTTCTTTGTGATGAGGGACTTAAAATCCTCTCTTCTAGCTCTTTTGTAAAATTCAATGCTTTATTGTTAACTTTCATCACCCCGTTGTGAAATACAACTCTACAACTTATTTGTCCTAATTGTAACCTTGTACCTGTTTACCAGCTCTCAGCATTCCCTTCCCAAGACTCTAATAACCATTGTTCTAAAAACTGCTTCTATGATATCAACAGGTTTTTTTGTGTTTCGAGTCTACATACGAGTATAACCATGTAGTATTTGTCTTTCTGTGTGTAGCTTATTTTACTTAATACCATGTCTTTCAGATCCAGCTGTGTTATTGCAAATGGCACAACTTCATCCCTTTTTTTCTGTACCTGATGAATATTTCATTTTAACTCTATACCATAATTTATCTATTCATCCACTGTTGGACACTTGAGTTGATTCCATATCTTGACTGTTGCATACAGCATTACAACACGTAAGTGCAGATGTCTCTCCAACATACTGATTTCATTTTCTTTGGATATATACCTAGCAGTGGGATTGCTGGATCATACAATAGTCTATTTTTTAATTTTTTGAGTAACATTCATACTGTTTTTATATTGACTGTGCTAATTTACAAACCTACAAATAGGAAGTATTATTTTCTCTCCTTATCCTTGTCAGTATGTTTTCTTCAGTCTTTTTGATAAAAGTCATTCTAAGTGGAGTGAGGTGATATCTCATTTGGTTTTGATTTGCATTCCTCTGATGATTAATGGTTCAAGCATTTTCTCATGTACCTGTTGGCCATGTATATCTCGCCTTTGAAAAATTTCTGTTATGGTTTTTGGCCTGATCTCATATATTTTTGTTATTTTTGTGTTAAATTCTATACATATTCTAAATATTTATGCCTCATCAGAAGTTTAGCCTACACATATTTTCTCCCATTATTTACATTGTACCTCACCTTTGCCATTTCCATTCTGGTGAAAAAGCTTTTAAGTTTGATTTAATCCTAACTGTTTATTTTTTGCTTTTGTTTTCGAAGTTTTCTTTAAAACGAAACAAAACAAACAATCGAAAAACTTGTGAAATCCATTGTTGTAAAGTGTTTCCCCTTTTGTTTTCTTACAGCACATTATAGAGTTCACTTTACATCTAAGTCTCTAATCCATTTTGAGTTGATTTTTGTTATTGTTGGGGATTCACTGAGGGTACAAAGAACAAGATTACATTGATTGCATTTGTTAGATAACGTCCCGCTTATAATTGTGTACCACCCCCAAAAGGTGTGTCCCACATCATGATTCTCCACGCCTCCCTCCTTCCTTCTCTCTGCACTCCTTTTCCCTCACCCTCACCCTGTAGTAGGTTATTAATTGTATTCATATCATAATTGAGTACATAGGATTCTTGCTTCTGCATTCCTGTGATGCTTTACTAAGACTAGCGTGTTCAGGCAGCACCTGTGGCTCAAGGAGTAGGGTGCTGGCCCCATATACTGGGGGTGGAGGGTTTAAGCCTGGCCCCGGCCAAAACTGCACACACAAAAAAAATAGTGTGTTCCACTTCCATTCAGGTTAAAACAAAGGATATAAAGTTTCCATCTTTTTTAGTGGCTGAATAGTATTCCACTTGTATATGGTGTGTGTACCTCTTCTGGAGGTAGACACCAAACAGTTAAAACAATCCTGAGCAAAGAGGAAAAGGCTGGAGGCATTGCACAAGGCTCTGTAAACAAAGCAGTGTGATAACTGGTGCATACACATATGGGTCAATGAAACAGAATAGAGTTCTGAAATAAATTCACAAACCTCCACTCAACTGATTTTTGACAAAAGTACCGAGAACACACATTGGGAAACAACAAAGTCTCGTCTGTGAATGGTGTTTGGCAAATTGGATGAACACCTAGAAATGAAGGAGGTAACATTTTATTTTTGAATAGAGAAAATCTGTTTCAAAAGTTTGATTCATTGTGAGGAACAAATGAATTAGAAGTGCCATGCTCTCAATAATTATTTAGTAATTTTTAACTGTTATTATTTTAAATTTGGTGCAAAACATCTGATAATATGTTGGAGATGACAGCTTTTCTTACTGTATATGATGTCTAAAATCTTGGTTTTTAGTTCAGTGTCATTAACTACTTGAGTAAACTGTGTGATTTTTTTTTTCTTTTTCTTTAGCTTTAAGAGAGTCTCCAGCTTCCTTACCATTACCTTTATACTTCCAGTCCAACATTTTCTGTTTCACAATTTTTTACATGCCATACCTATACACTTGCACTGTTCCATACATTGAGCTTAATCTAGGGAAAACTTTATTATCCAGCAAATTAATTTTCTACTGTAGAAATAATAAATTGCCATAGCTTGTCAACATAAATGAACACACAGATATTATCTTTCTTACTTTTGGAAATCAGACAACTGACATGGATCTCACCAGGCTAAAATCAAGGGGTTGGTGGGTGCTGTGTTAGTTTTTGAAGGATCTAGGGAAAACCTATTTCCAAGCTAATTTACATATTGTCAGAGATCAATTCTATCAAGTTATTGGACTGACTGAGGTCTCTGTTTCCTTGCTGGCTCTCAGCTGGATTCTTAAAACCTACAGACCTTTCTCCATTCCTAGCCCAAAGCAACCCTCATCTCAGAGTCAAAAACAGGGTGTCAAATCCTTCTCACACACTTATTTCTATGACTCTCCATCCTTACATCTCTCTTGGTCTAGAGTTGAGAAAGTATATATTCTGGGGTGGCACCTGTGGCTCAAGGAGTAGGGGGCCAGCCAAAAAAAAAAAAAAAACCCAAAAGTATATATTCTGCTTTTAGGTACGCATGTGATAAGATAGCCTTCCACCCCAAGAATGCAGGAAAATCTTTTCATTCCAAGTTCAAAACCTTACCTTGATGGATTTTCAATATGATTTTCATTTAATCTTCTTAATAAATGATATTTGAATACCTTTCTAAAGGTACTTAATTCTATTTATTTTCCTTTTGTGATGTCTCTTCTCTGGTCTATTGCCCTTTATATGATTTTAAGAGCTCTATCATTTTTTAACGCATTATAAGGCTTCTTTACATGCCAGAATAATCGCACTGTCAATTACAGTAACTGCAAATATCTTCTTACCTCTGGAATTTGCACTTTCACCCCCATCATGGTTTCAGTGCACAGATTCTAAGGTGAGCCCCAGTGAACTTTCTGGTGTTCATGGCTTTGAGTAACCTTCACCTTGAGCAACTGAGTGACCTTCAGTTCTTTTAACAGAAAACAGAAAAGCAGAAGAAGACCCTATAATATAACGTACTTTTGAGTACGTTATATTATAGGGCCAAAGATTTGAAATGTTCTTCCCATGATTATGGTAAGCTATATATGATCCTGTTTTTGTAGTGTAAAATCAAAAATCCTTATTAGTTTGATGAAGTGACCAGCCATGTTGAATAAACTCACCTTGCAAGGAACTTTTATGTGGCCTGTTCAACTTGAAGGAAGTCTTCAGTAAGTAGCCAAGAAAAAGCTGCAGCTTTGAGTCATGCAATTAGAAAGAAATGGATCTTGACAACAATCTGAATGAACATGTAAGTGGATTCTTCAAACTTTCAAGTATCTCAGCAGCCCAACTAGTAACATTAATGGCAGTCTTATGAGACCTTAAGCAAAGCACTTATCAAAGGCATGCCTGGATTTCTGACCCACAAAGACAATAAATATGTATTGTGTTAACCCATTAGATTTTTGGTAATTTGTTGTATAATAATAGAAACAAATCCAATGATACATTTCAAATATCAATAGTCTTATTTTTAATCCGGGTCAATGTATATACAGTATTTTCTTTACTGTTCATGGTTTATGTCTTTTTAAAGACATTATTGACTATTCCTTAATACTGGATAATTTTTCTTATGACATTTTGTTGAAACTGTATACTTTGTTATTCTTTTTTAAAAATACAGTTTACCCAGAATTGGCTTGGTATATGATTGGTGGTGGCATTTATAGTTTATTGGGTTTTATGTAGCTATTTATTGGATCTAACATCATGATTTAAAAGACCATACATTTTGTACTGTTCTGCCTTCTTTTTGAAGTGTATGAAGATCAATTTTAGCCAGTTTTTCTTTTGAAATGCTGAACCTAGTCTATTGATTGTTTATCCTTGAGATTAAGCTCTCTGATTAATTATAATATCCCAATATTAATTATAAATGAATATACAGTGAACTTTGTTCTTCACAATTGTGTTGAATAGTTTTCTATCTTTCATTTCCATATAAACTTTAGTATAAGTTTGGGAATTTCCATACTCAATACACAAAATATATTACATTTACTTTTATGTGTGATATGTATATAGTTGTTTTTCAAGTGTAGTGTATGCATAGCAATGGACAATTCATATTAGCTTTTGATAAAACACTGCAGTTTTTTAACCATTACTTTAATTGAAGGTTTTCTGATAAAACAGAAACCAAAAACAAGCCAGTTAACCCATTAAAATAATAAATTGTGTAGAATAATAGACAACAATGAACTTTTAAAAATAACATGTTGTCACATAAACAAAGCAAAAAGAGAAAATGTCTTCAAAATAGCTATGTGACCCAACCAAATTTATTTCTTAGATCAAATCTGTGTTGTTTATTCAGTATCAGAACCCAGTTATTGACATTTAGAGTAATACAATAGGAAGGAAGATATTTTGTCTCCAATGTTCGCCAATTTTTATTCACAGCCATGGATTCCGTCTTTTACATCAAGAAATTCCTTCTTTAATTTACCTTAGAAGTGTTCTAAGTTTTGCCAAAGGGGGTTGAGAGAAAGAAAAGTTTTATCAACAGCATTGCCAGTGATCAGGGAATCAATGATATAATTTAGAGAGTAGAGTAATCAATGTAGATGTCTTTAATATTTTTTCTGTTGATCAAACAATGTTTTATTTGTAATCCAAACTTTTGTTTCAGTTCAAGCTGATGTGAGAATTAATTTAGATCTTGTTCATGAATGATCAGTATCACACGGGGAAGATTTAATAATGTTCTTACGTTAGAAGTAGTGTCTGCTTCCTCCCTCTGGATTGGAGTGTGTTCCAATACTTTTTAAAACAATAGAACATTGTTATTGTTAAAGATAATACGAACAAACAGTAAAGTGAGGCAATAAACCACTACTATTGGTGTTACTAACATAAGTTAGCAGCATTTTGTTTGGGGGAATAAAGGAAATAAGTCTGAAGCAGTTCCTGAGACTTTTCTACAGTAAAACTCCTTAGGAACTAGGTTTTCATCATCAATAATGAATGTTTTACTAGAATGGTAGAGAAGTATAAGGTCAGGTATTAGTTAGTTGAATTGCCCTTTAATTTGGAGACTAATAGAAGGTATAAGAAGCCATGTCCTTTCCCCTTGTTCCGAAGAGAAAATTTATTTTCTTTGACACCTCTTTCCTTAGTGACAATTTTTCTACCTCCACCTCTGAAGGGGTGACACCTGTATTCTTCCATTTTTCCTCAGACATGGTTTTCCAGCAACTTTATAATTTCAAAATGCAATATTTTTCTGTGTATAATGCACACCATCCCCCAAACATTAGAAAGAAAATGATAATACACATTACACATGAACATGGATATGCCAGAGCAGGGGAGCCCGCCCTGGCCTCCCAGGGCTGCACCTTCTCTCCTGGGCCCACCAGACTCATGGGGATCTAGCCTGGGAGGATCTGGAATCCCTTAGGAGAAGGCTGAAGGGATTGTGCTGAGCACCATGATCAGGGGAGAGTACAGTGTGTGTGTGTGTGTGTGTTTGTGGAGAGGGGATGGTGAGGCAGGCTGTGCAGAGGGGACTGGGAGACAGGTGTACAGGACCCAGAAAACTGGGAGCCCTGATCAGGAGCCCTGCAACTCATAGGCTCCTGGCCCACCAGCCAGGCACTTCACCATCTCAGCCACAGCTCCACTGAGGCAAGGAGGAAAGGGCTCCTGGAGAGAGGGTAGGGCAGCCTTCACAGAGGAGGTGGCTGCAGGAGAGTGATGCAATCTGCAAGTTTACCAAGGAGCATGAACCCTCCTCAGATGTGTCTCTCCCAGCTGAGAGCCAGCCACTTCCTCAAGGGGCATTTTTCTGATACTTTGCATATAAAATGTGGATGTGCATTATGTACAGAACCACATTTTACAAGGCAAAGTACGGACCTACTATTCTTCTGTTGTTGCTTTGACACGGATTGTCATATGTTTGCGTGTCTTTTCTTTATATGTCATCTTTCAAGACTAGGTACAACGAAGAGAGAAATTTCTATGAACATTAAAGCATATCCCTTAAACTGAGCCCATGTCATTGTCTATAATGAGCCTAATGTTAATTTGTCTACAGCTTGTACTTTTGTTACTAATTTGTTTTTTGGATATATGTCCAGATTATTGTTGCTTTAGAAGTTGGCATCCTTGTCAAATCCAACATGTATATAGTATAGACAACTGACTTTATGTACTAAAGTAAGCCTGCCAAATATCATTGAATGTCATCACTTTGAAGATGGTACATATTCCTTGCATTAACAGCATTTTCCAAAATATTTTAAGACTGGCATTTTAGAATGCCTTTATTAAATGAAACATAAACTTTAAAATAACTTGAGATAGGATGGAAGTTCACCTGGACACTAGAAATAGCGGCCACACGTGCACAGCGCTTAGGCAGCCACAAAGCAGATTTTACTGGTGATTCTGATGACAATTCAAAACAACGCGATTTCATTTATAATTTTGAGAAAAAAAGTTTACTTCCTATTGAATATAATTAATTAAAAAAGAAAAAGAAGAAAACTATATATAGGAGAATGATACAGAATGGTCATTTGAAGTGTATGCAATGGTAGAAAAATTTTTTTTAAACTTATGCTTGCCAAAAACTAAGAAGAGGAAGATAAATACGTTCTTCAAAAAGATCAGAAAGAATGATTCTCATTTTTCTCACCATTTTTTATTAAAAGGTTTTATTTCTTCATTGGATTTCAGAGGAGCACAAAACACACAGAAGCCTGCTATTCCTGGGGATTATCAAACCCCGAACGTGATCTAAAACTTCATTCTGAGTAGCAGGTTTAGCTTGCGTGCCAGACTCAGGTCTCTGATTTGGAAATCTCTTTGGCTTCATGGAAAGGTGGTAGCTGTCATAGGAATCTGCATGTTTGAAAATTGCATTAAAATTCTGGCTGCTCATCTCTGCTTTAAAAACTCTTAGATCCGTATTTCACAAGAAATGTCCTATTGCCTATGAATATTTTTAAAATGTATAATATCCTTTGCTTAACTACCTGTTTATTTGAAGATATGGAAAACTTAATTTCTAAAAAGAAAATCTGAGGTTATTTGAATGTGATTATACCTGCTTCTAAAGCTCTAAGTACAAAGGAAAATTATAATAAAGTAGATGATTATGAAATAGTTTTAGGTATACACATCCCATATTTGTGACAAATGTAGCTACTATAAAAGTCAATACAATATTTGACTTTCAAATACCTTTTAATACTAAATCAGGAATATAGTTCTGTCAACAAAATGCCTCAAAATTTAGAAACCAAATTTATTAAAATAATAACCAGAAAATTAGATGAGATGCTTTTATCAACAGTAAATACCTCTAATTAATTGATATTATACTGAGTGTATGAGTCCTGGATAAAACTCTATTGTATGAATCAATATATCAAGTTATGTTAACTCTCAAACACAATTCAAACTTTTAAAAATGGAATTTTATAATAAAGCATATAGCCAATTCAAATTATTGTGAGATTAGGGTAAAAAAAAGCTTTAGAATCTACAGGTAAATAATATTTTAACATTAAATAAGATGATGTAAAACATTTTTAAATCATTTCCTCTAATCTCCCAATTAATATACCTTTCATTCATCTTTCAAAAAGATTCTTTAATTACGTACATGTTGTAAATCATTAGATAAACATACATGGAACACCTGACACGAAAGAGATATTCATAAGCACTTTTGTACCACAGTTAAGTAAAATGAAGCTTCTGCATTTGATGAACTGATAGGCTATTGTAATTATTTTTTTGGATTTGCTTTGGAAATAGCTATAAAGCAGAAACACTAGGTATGTACCAAATTTAATATGAGCAAAATTCAATATAGAACAAAACCATGATTATAAGGAAAATAATCACAAAAGAAATGACAATGGGCCATTATTTGTTCAAAGAGTGCAAATGCACTCTATCTACTCTACCTCAAGTTAAGACCATAATACCAAGAAAAATAGAGGATGAGAAAGGACAAGTACTGGGTACAGGGTGATCTGATAGTCTCCTGATAGAGCAGTGGTTCTCAGCCTTCCTAATACCGTGATGCGACCCTTTAATACCCCAACCATAAAATTATTTTTGTTGCTACTTCAAAACTGTAATTTTGCTATTGTTATGAATAATAATGTAAACATCTGATATGCAGGATGTATTTTCATTTTTACAAAGGTGTCATGGCCCACAGGTTGAGAACACCTATGATAGAGCAAGTAGTAAGAACACACCTGTCTGGAGTTGATTGCACACACAGCTGATTATCCATTAGACTGTTTAGCTCTTTCACATGAATAACTTAATTTATTGCTTATTGAACTTTATTCTGAGAAAAGTATACATAAAAATTTTTCAAAAAGTAGAACAAAAATGTTTGGAGATACTTCATGACCTGGTTGTAAGTTTCTCCAAGAAGTTTTAATTTTATACACCTGGAAAAAACACTTATTCTTTCTACATATGAATACTTCCTCTAGTCTAAGGAGATGGGCTGACAAATCTGAGACCTGTATGTAAAATACCTTGCTTGCTAAGATAAGGACTTGGTGCCTTTTACTTTTAATGTGAGAAGATGCAAAATATAACAAAAAAGACAAGACCAAGAGAATGCTATGAACAGATAGAATTTTAAAAGGCAGGTTTAGAATCTAAGTAGGAAGTTGGGGGATGACTGACCAGAATTCAAAGGAGAAAAAGGAAAAAGTTATTCAGGGAAAGAAGAGGAGGAGAAATAGTAAACCCTGGACAATGGCAAAGGCAGTGACATTAGCAAGAAAGCTGGAATTATAGATATTTAGAAGAAAAAAGTAGAAGGACTTGTGCAATCATATGTGAAAACAAAAGATATTATAACTAAAGGATAAAATCATATTTTACAATTATAAACAAATTCTGTAAGAAAAATAAAGGTGAAACTAGGGAGATATTTATTTTAAATCTGAGTGTTTTTCATAAATTGGATTATCCAGGAAGCATTTGGATGTAAACTCTTGATTTTTAAAACATAGACTAAACTAGAAATGTATATATATGCCTTAACATTTATATTGAAGTTGAATTTGTACCAACCAAATTGGTCACTTATAAAATGAGAAGAAAAACAAGCCAAAGAAAGTTGGGAAAACAATTTAACTGGCAGAAAGACAAACTAAAATGGGATAAAAAGAGAACAATAAGGAAAAACAAAAGGAATGGCAACTTTTGTTTTTTCAAACACTAAGGGTACTCAGTATTACCTAGTATTATAAAATGATTAAATAACATTACACTAGAAAGTATGCATTCAGATTAATATTTAAATCCCTAGTGGTCTCATAATAGTTTCAGTAGAATAATAAAATGGAATATAGATTTGTAGTGAAATAAGACTCTTATTTTAGTAGAGGGGACAATGAATGCCCATTAAATCTTTCCTAATGCAAATTAAAGGAATCAGGAAAGGAGATGGTGAGTTTGTGTGTGTGTGTCTAGCTGTTTAGTGCCTCCTTCTTTGAGTCCATGGTGGATGTGAAGTCTCCTGCCTACTCAAAATACATGTGATGACGTGACATCTTTTGGACAATTCGTTGTGACAAGTGGTGAGTGGAAGATTATCAGAGCAGATGCTTTAGATACAGTTCATGATACATCATATAATTTTTCCTTCCTTTATTTTTTTACATAGCAGCCTGCAGTGTTACAGGTGGAAGACCCTCACTCAGTATGGATAAGAGAGTGCAGGCTGTAGCAAGCCTGCAGTGGTATTGTAGAGTGAATAAGAAATAAATTCGTACTGCTTGTATTATTAAAATGAGGGTGCTGTTTGTTAGTGCACAATAAGCCTGGTTCTTTCTGACTGACCTAGAAATATATGTAAATATTTATAAAAATGTGCCTCTGTATGTATGGCTTACATTATAAAAAATTGAACTATAAGTAAGAAAAACAAACTATTTATGATTATCTTTTCTAGTAGAAAAAGGTATATATTTTAGTGGCCAACAAATATATGAAAAAATGCTCAGAATCACTAATTATAAAAAATTTCACTTAAATACAGATTAACTATGTGACTCAGCAATTCCACTCTCAGGAATACATCTGAAAGAACTGAAAACTGAGACTCATACAGATACTTCTGCATAGCAGCGTTGAGACTCATACTTACGCATAGCAGCAGTGCTCATGGCAGCCAAAATTTGGGAGAAGCAACCCAATTGTCTGTCAATATCTAGAGAAATAAAATGTTGATACTGGACAAGATGGCACTGAGACTGTCCACCTTGTCCCTGGACTTGTTGCTGTTGCAGGGAATGGAGGCATTCACCGGACACCAGAGGGGGTCACTGGCGCCATGCTGTCTCCTCAGTGGACTTCTTGCAATTCCTCCAGTGCATCCCTGCTTGGTCTAGTTTCAAAACCTGCCCTGACTGGTCTGTTTTCAAGACCTGAAAGCTCAAAAGCTCATTGGACAATTGCTCCTATATAAACCCCTATGCAGAGAGCCCAGATGCAGACCTCAGATAGAGAGAGAGTGAGCAGGAGAACAAGGAGGAGGTTTGGCTCTTTGTAAGAGCTGTAACACTTGTTAAATAAAACGTAACCTACTGCTGATCCTGTGGTCTATTGCTTCATTCTTCAAACTGCCAAGACCAAGAACCTAGAAATCCAGTATCAAAGTCTGATATCAATGTCATACATCCACACAATGGCATATTACTCAGCCATACATAGCAACAAACTTTTGGTAAACAGCAAATAAATTAACCTTGAAAAGATTAAACTAACTTACACACACCAAACACAAAAGGTCAAATATTGTATGATTCCTCTTATATGAGGTATTTATTATAGAACAGCAAATTCATACAGATGTGAAGTAGAACAATGAATAATTCCCTAAGGAATAAAGTTTCTATTTGAATGTTAAAAAGTTTTGAAATAGATGGTGATGGTTGCATAGAAATGTGGATGTACTTAATTCCAACAAAGGATAAATTTAAGTATGGTTAAAATGGCAAAAAAAAAGAAAAAAAGAAAAAAAAAGATGTTTTCATGAATGCAATAAAAAGGGAATGCTTATATGCTGTCGGTGGGAATGTAAACTAGTACAACCTCTATGGAAACCACTATAAAGATTCCTCAAGGAACCAAAAGTAGACCTAGCATTTGATCCAACAGTCAGAAACTGTATATTTACCCAAAGGAAAAGAAGTTATTATATCAAAAAGACACCCATACCCAAATGTTTATCACAGCACAATTCACAAAGATATGGAACCAACCTAAGTGCCCATCAGCTGATGAGTGTATAAAAAAAATGTGGCGCATATGTTCCATGGAGTACTGCTCAACTAAAAACGTGAAGGAAATAATGTCTTTCGTAGCAATGTGAATGGGAGACCAACCCCCTAAGTGAAGTACCTCTGCAATGGAAAAATAAATACTATATGTTCTCACTTTCAAGCGGGAGCTAAATGAGTGATATATAAATAAATATTTATATGTATATATATGCTGAGTGTATATATATATATATATGTGTGTGTGTGTGTGTGTGTGTGTGTGTGTTTGTATTCAGAGCACCGGCTGTCAATTCAAAAGATCTTCTGAGAGGATCTCTGCTTGACCTCTCCAAGGATTTCTCTGCTGGTGACAGCTCTTCTGTGGTTATAGAAGGCCAGCTGGAATACACACACACACACACACACACACACACACACACACACATATATATATATAGAGAGAGAGATAGACACACATACATCTTTATAAAAAGGAGTAGAGGTACAATGGACATTGGAAATTAGGAAGAGGGGAGAATGGCAGGGGAATGGAGGAGAAAACTATATCTATTGTGTCCAATGTACACTATTTTAGTGATGAGTCTGCTGAAAGTCCAGATTTAAGTATAATAAAGGTCATCCATGTACTTCAAAACACTTGTATTCCTAAATAATTTTGAAATAATATGGTGTTAGTAATGTCATATTTTGAAATGTAAGAAAATTATAGACCAATCCGTTTTTAAATAATGAGCAAAAAAGGATTAACAAAATATTAGTAAATAAATCTATTGGCTCGGTGCTTGTGGCTCAATCGGCTAAGACGCCAGCCACGTACACCTAAGGTGGCGGGTTTGAATCCCCAGCCTGGGCCCGCCAAACAACAATGATGGCTGCAACCAAAAAATGGCCAGGCGTTGTGGTGGGTACCTGTGGTCCCAGCTACTTGGGAGGCGGAGACAGGAGACTCGCTTGAGCCCAGGAGTTGGAGGTTGCTATGAGCTGCGATGCCTGATGCCTTGGCACTCTACCCTGGGGGATAGCTTGAGGCTCCGTCTCAAAAAAAATAAAAAAATAAAAAAATAAATCTATTGATATAAACAGAAGAATAAATCATTAATGTAAGGTGAACCTCATCCTTAGTATCCAAAGTCAGTTTATTACTGGAAAATCAATTAATGCGAAACAATAATTTGATTATTTCAATAAATACAGAGAAATAATGATGGCAAACTGGAAATACTGTATGAGTGTTAAAAACATCCTACAACTTTTGAATCATTATTTTTTTTTATTTTTATGATGAGTATGAAGTAGATGATTGCTATCAGAACTTCTTGAGCACTTTACACTAAGCCTTTGTAAAAAGAAACAAGATAAGGGAAATAAATAATAAAAATGAATTCAAAGGATGCAAGCACAGATTATAAAAGAGTTCTTGAAAAATTTTACACATACTAGTTATACTATTAATGAAGTAAAATACTGAATGTAGTTGATATATTATTTCTCCCCAACTTAATCTATACATCAAAATAAATCAAATTCTTTTGGAATATTATGGAAATTAACAAGGTGATTCTAAAATTCATATGGAAAGACAAAGAACCAGTATTGACTAAGGCAATTTTAATGAGGAAGAACATACTATATGATACCAGATATCAAAACTTATTTTATTACCATATTACCTAAGATATTATGGGTTTTTTTTTTGACATTATGGTTTTTGCAGATGGACAAATGGAACATGACAGAGTCCCCAAAAAGCCCACACATACACAATCAACAGAACTATGGTAAAGATGACATTGGAATTGTCTAGTTGAAAATGTACTTTTCATTATTCATATCAATAAATTTAGGGTGTACAAGTGTTATTTGTTACATGGATGAATTGTATCACACTGAAGTCAGGGCTATCAATGTATCCATCATCAGATTAGTGTGCATTGTACCTCATAGATAATCATTTAATCCCTCATCCACCCTCCTTCCTCTACCCTTCTTAGTTTCCAGTGTCCATTATACCACTTTTTGAAAATATATACCTATTATTTCCATTCTACATTCAAGTGATAACATGTGGTATTTGTTTTTCTATTTCTGAGATACTTCTCATGAGATAAGAATCTCCAGTGCCGTACAAGTTATTGTAAAAGACAGTATTTCATTCTTTTTTATAGTTGAATAATACTCCATATATATGTGTGTGTGTGTGTTTATATATACATCATATTATGCATATATCACATTTTCTTTATCCACTTATCATTTGATGATCACTTTGAAATTGTGAATAGTGCTTCAATAAATATTCGGGGGCAGGTATCATTTTTATATAATGACTTGTTTTCCTTTGGGTAAATATGCAGTTGTGAGATGGTAGAAAGAATGATAGGTCTACTGTTAATTCCTTAAGGAATATTTAAACTGTTTTCCATCGAGGTTGAACAAATTTACATTCTCATCACGAGTATATAATGGCTCCTTTTTAGCACATTCATACCAATATCTACTGGGTTTTGGCTTTTTAATAATGATCATTCTAATAAAATAAGGTAGTATCTTACGTTTTCAATTTACATTTCCCTCATGTTTAGTAATGTTGAAGAGCTTTTTTTCTGACTTCTGTTGGTCATTTGTATATCTCCTTTTGAAAAATGTCTGTTCATGTCTTCTGTATACTTTTTAAAGGAATTATTATTTTTATTTTCTTGCTGAGTTCTTGAGTTCCTTGTAGATTCTAAATATTAATCCTTTTCATAAGTATAGTGTGTAACATCATGTATGCACACACACATAGGACAGCATAATGAAAAATTATGCTCAGACTTGGTTATCAGAGAAACATAAATTTAATCTTAGTATCATTAGTCTTCTATCCAGAATGAAAAGTAAAGGTTGAAAATCTCAACTGTTCAGCATTATGTAAACATAACAATAAACCTATCTGTTCATTGACCAGAACAGTGTATTTTGGCATAGAGACTTTGTAAGTTTATGAGCAGTAGATGTTAATTATTAATAAGTGCATTTTCTATAACCCAATTATTTGTATCCTTAGCAGATAACTTAGAAAACTTATTATAGACAACAAAAATTACATGTAAAAATGCTTATAGCAATTCTAATAAAATAGTCAAAAGTTCAGAAATGTCTACATACCCATCATCAGTAAAATGAATAAACTGTAGTACATATATGTCGCCACCCACAAGGCCCTGATCTCCTGTTTTCCTTCAAATCTACAACAAATAGGAAAAAATGAAAAAATTAACCAAGTGAGTTAAATCATTAAATATTGCATGACAGTATCTTAATGTCCTTCATTTTCAAATTAGATTTTCCATAGAATTGTTCAATGATTTATATTTTAATAAAGGTCAATGACATATTACAACTAATTGTGTATAATTTGAGAAAATATTATAAATCCAAACCCAAGAATATCCTAGAGTTCATCTTAAAATAACCAGGTGAAAGAGAGGGGTGAACAAATTGACATCCATTTTTTTTCTTTTATGTTTGAAATAGCTCTATTCCACTAGTGTGAAATTGCCACCTCATATGTTACTTTGTAAAGATTAATATTTTCTTGAATATTGGTCATGTAAGTGAAGAAACAACTATAAATAGATGGCTTTGTACTTTCATATGAGATTTCATGTACAAAACTGAAAAGAACCTATAATTTTATTTATTCAAGACTGATGTTTTAATACTGAATTTGGCATTGGCGAAATACCAACATTAAGAGGCATTTGGGAGGAGTTGATGCCAACTCTCATGGCTGACTTTGAGGGGTGCACAACTTCAGTGGAAGAAGTGACTGGAAATGTACTGGATGAGAATTAAAAGCAGAGCCTGACTATGGGACAAATTGCTACAATTTCATGATAAAATATGAACTAATGAGGAGTTTCTTCTTATGGATGAATTAAGGAAGCAGTTTTTGAGATCAAAACTACTCCTGGCAAAGATACTGTGAACATTGTTGAAATGACAAGAAAGGATTTGCAATATTTCATGAACTTAAGCAGTGATACAATTTGAGAGAAGTGACTTTAATTTAAAAAGATATTTACGGGCGGTGCCTATGGCTCAAAGGAGTAGGGCGCTGGCCCCATATGTCGGAGGTAGTGGGTTCAAACCCAGCCCCAGCCAAAAACTGCTGGAAAAAAAAAAAAAAAGATATTTACTGTGAGTAAAATGCTACCAAATAGCATCACATGCTGCACAGAAATCTTTTGTAAAAGGAAGAGTCAATGATGCATCAATGTGGTAAATTTCCTCATCTTATTTTCCCAGCTGCCCTAACTTTCAGTAACCACCACTATGGTTAAGTCCATTGTCTTATTGTAAGAAATGGCCACAGCGGCTCGGCACCTGTGGCTCAATCAGCTAAGGTGCCAGCCACGTACACCTAAGGTGATGGGTTCGAATCCCCAGCCCGGGCCTGCCAAACAACAATGATGGCTGCAACCAAAAAAAATGGCCAGGAATGTGGCAGGTGCCTGTGGTCTCAGCTACTTGGGAGGCGGAGACAGGAGACTCGCTTGAGCTCAGGAGTTGGAGGTTGCTATGAGCTGTGATGCCATGGCACTCTACCCAGGGGGATAGCTTTAGGCTCCGTCTCAAAAAATAAATAAATAAATAAATAAATGGCCACAGCCACCCCAACCAGCAGTACCCACCATCTTCTGATCACTCAGTAGCTATCAACTTTGAGGACCCAGCAAAAAGGGTAAGACCCACTGAAAGCTCATTAGTAGGATCATTAGCAATAAAGTATTTTTAATTGAGTTATGTATATTGTGTTTTAGACAAAATGTATTAGACTATGGTGTACTGTAAACATGACTTTTACATGTACTAGGAAACCAAATGAGTTGTGGGACTCACTCTACTGCAATGTTTATTTTAGTGGTCTGGAACCAAATCTGAAATATGTAGTATATTCAATGTTTGCCTACATTTCTGGGTACCTAGTAAAGAAAAACCATAAATCTTACATATTGTAGTGTTGCTATCCTTGTTTCGTTACATCTTACTACATATTTAGAATAAGTTTATAATTTCTATAAAAATTTTGTATTCTGGATCAGGTTCAATAAATACATGCAGTGTCTCCATCTTTTTTAAATGGCTACATAGTTTAACATGGATTGTGTTAGAACACATTCCTAGTAAAGCATCACAAAAATGGCAAAGCAAGAATCCAATATATTCAATTCTAATATGAAGGTAGTAGATGATCTAATACATGGTGGGAGGGTAGGGGAATGTGGGAGTTGGGAGAGCGGAGGTAGGGTTATGGTTTATGGCACACCTCTTGGGGATGGGGCACAATTATAAGAGGGACTTTACCTAATGAATGCAATCAGTGTAATTTAATTCTTTGCACTATCAATGAATCCCAAACAATAAAAAAGAAAGAAACATGAAAAACAATAAAATAAAATAAAATACTCTGCCAGGTTAACCTAAATAAATAAATAAATAATAAATAAATACATTTAAAACAATTTGTAGCATTTGATATCTTCTTTAAAAGTAGTATTCCACCATGCATATGTTATAGCAATTAAATTAATAAATGATTCTTTAGTACAGCTATTATTACTTTATATTTTGTATAGAAATATTTTGTATTTTAGTCTACATTGTATCATCCTGAAATATTACTTATATTTGTTTATAGACTATCAAAATACCACTCACATGGAATTTTGTGTAATAATTTTGACTTGTGTGACTTTCTCAGACCCTGTTATTAATTCTAATGTTTTATATGTAGATATGTACGGATTTTCTAAACATACAATCAAATCTTTGACAATGAAGTTTTTAATATACATGCAATATTTATTTTTATCTTAACCATATTGTACTTACCAGGACCTAACTACTCCTTTCAGTAAAAGTGGTTTCTAATATATTTAAAATTTTCTCCACCAAAAGCAACAATGTACAATGATACTTTAAAATCACTCGGGTTATTGGTTATGTAGGATATGTCTTCTTTGCTTATATATTTGAAGAGACTGTGTCTTTATTAATGCCAAACAGGTGGCAATGTACTACATCACTGGCTCAGATTTCCTTGCTGAAAGATATAACTCAAATTATGGGATAATCACATAATCCATATTCCATTATAAAATTTTTCTACAAGGAATATTTATTTTCAGCCTAAGGTATTTTTTTCTTTTAGTTCTCTAATTCTCGTGTAAGTCAAATCCTTATAATAGTTCTTAGTCCTCTAATATTGAGTTTAATCCACTATTAGCACGAACTGAACAAATGTGATTTCTGGTCTATCGCATGAGGCATTGCTTTTGGTGAAAAAAAAATTTTTTTTTAAAAGGTCAACATTCCATAGGCAAAAAAGGATTAAAAGGAGAATAACTTGTTTGGTTTTATACAGGAGAAAAAGACTGCGTTGGACTTTAAGTCTCTCATCATTCAAGTTAATCAAACCATTTTAACTACACTAAAAAATCCTGCAAGAAGTCACAGAAAGAAAATCCTTATTTTAGAGCTCATGCCAAAAAGTTAGCATTTCCCTAGCAGCAAATTTTTGTTATGCTCCACTAACTTAAGATATTGTTAGGGATTGTTAAAAGGATTTGCCATGGTAAATCCACATGGTTAATTTGGAAATAGCATATCCCAGAAGCCATGTAGAAAAATAAGTCCTTTTCATGTTTATCAGGACATAAAACACGGAGGCAAGTCACCACTAAAATTTAAATCACCTAATCCATCTCTCAGTATGAAATGAAATATAATTTATTTTAAAAAATAGAAAAAATATAAATAACCCTATGCAAATAGTAAATGAATTTACTTTATTGAATGTATCATAAAATTCTCTGCCTAAAAGACAACATCTAGTCAATTATATCATGCATAAAGTGCTAAAAAGTTATTTAAACTATCTGTTATTTGGTTGTCACAAAAGTATTTGTTTACTAAATTTAAATTAAATCTTTGTTTTCTGCAGTAATTTAAATAAGACTAAAATTATGGGAGTTTCAAAGCATGAATACAACATACCTCAAAATCTAATGAAATTCAACAGGGATGCTCTTTGACTCACAATGGAATTACATCTTAATGAACCCATCATGAATCAATATATATCAAAAATGCATTTAATAAATCTAACCTTCTTAGTAATCATGTCTCAGTTTATACCATAGTGTGCTTAGAACACTTCCATTAGCTTACAGTTGGGCAAAATCTTCTAGCAACACAGTATATTGTAGAATGTCTGTTGCTTACTTTTTTCCCCTGAATATTACAAGAGTACACATGTTTTTGGTTACATAATTTGCTTTTGTACATTTATAGTCAAAGTTATGAGAGTGCCCTTTACCCAGAAAGTATGCATTGTACCGGTTAGGTGTGAATTTTCCCATCCCGTCTTTCTTCCTCCCACCTACCTGATTTCCATTGAGTTTTACTTCCATATAAGTAAGTGCCACAAGAATGGAAAAACAAACACCATATGTACTCAGCTGTTTACTCTTGTGATCGCCTGGCTGACTGGGAGCTGTGGCTTACTCCTGCTGTCCAGCTTTACCAGAGAGCCTACTACCTGTAGTCCAGGAAGAGACCAAAATTAAAAATTCAAACTGCAGATTTTACTGAATGCCTATCACTTGGGCACCACCATATAGTTGAAACATCAGTAAAAATATTGTATAGAGGGAACTGTTTGTATTTACATTTGGATAATTTGAAAACATAATTCATTGGTGATTTAGTTAAACCCAAATTCTAATCAAGACTTTATTCACAGCTTTGTAACACATTTTATTTTACCAGTGATACATTGCAGTCATTTGTAGAGTGATTAGTTTAGAATACTATCATTTATTTCATAAAATGAGAAGTAAGAAAGAAGGTTTTTCTTTTTTTTTGTTTGTTTGCTTTTGAGGCAGATTCTCACTATGTCACCCTCGGTTGAGTGCCATAGTGTCATAGCTGACAGTAACTTCAAACTCTTGGGCTTAAGTGATTCTCTTGCCTCAGCCTCTCAAGTAGCTGGGATTACAGGCACCCATCACAATGCCCGGCTATTTTTTTGTTGCAGTTGTCTTTGTTGTTTAGCTGGCCCAGGCCAGGTTTGAACCTGCCAGCTTCGGTGGATGTGGCCAGTGCCCAAGCCCTGAGCTATAGGCATCAAGCCAGGAAGAAGATTTTTTAACAAGTTAGGGTCTACTGAAGCTCATGGTAGAGCAATGGAAAGGTAAAATAAATTGTACATGCCATTAATTTGTCATCCTTAAGATCATCAACCAGTTGAATTATAAACAAAGACCACTTTGAACAAATGCAAAAAAGTATAGATATTCTTTATATATGAAGAGAACAATGAGATTCTATATAAATAAATATTCCCTGATTAGTTTCCTCCCACTATCTCCTGTCCAAGTGGTATCTCCCTCAGGAAACGCCATTAAATCAACTCCATTTTACCAGTGAAATTGCATTGTGACTTTTGACCTTGGTCTTTATCCTTCTTTTATACACCGTCTTGATCACATAAGAATAAACTTTACATTTTTTCTCTCATCTAAGCAAACAAACACCTATACTAACAAGCCCAAAAAGTTTGGGGAAAAGCCGCAAACCTTTTCCTCTAAGTTATTTCCTGCCGTATTACCTCTAGCTCATTCTACTGGAAGAAGACTTATGTCCTTGCTCTTCTTTATTAATTACAACTCAATTATCATATCAATAAATTTTTCTTGCTTTTCATTATCGTAGGAATCATCTTTGTAGCGAATTATTAGTTTTTAGTTGTAGCATTGTTTATAATAGGAAATGAAGAAATAACCCATATATCGTTTAAGTTATTTTTTATTGAAAAGTTTTGGCATATCCAAACATTGAAATACTGCATATGCATTACAAAAATAGTGAATAGATACACAATAAATTGGGAAGGCGTGATATTCACAGTATGTTGTTAAATAATTTGACAATTTTGCAGTGAATTATTATTAAGTTTACATTACCTTGGCATCCATTTTGAGTACAAGTTGAAGAAGCAGGGTTTTGTGACCCTGGATACAGTTTCTAATTTTCCACCTTCTTTCTGTTCCTCAAGGTGTTTGAACCAGATTTCTACCTCATAAGATCACCCCCTGGTGACCACTCTCCCATGAGACAGCTAAAGACAGCCCACCTGACTTCGCCCTCTGACCTCTACACCTGCACATCTCTGTCCTGACCCCCTGGAACTCGTGTCTGCTTTCTCTAAACTTGCTCATTGCAACTCCTCACAGCAAGTCTGCTTGGATCCACCCTGGATCCCAATAAAAGCTTTGACTCACGGGCCCCTCATTCCCTCGCTCTTTCTTACTCTCCACCCACTGGTTAAGAGCCCGCCCCCAGATCGTTCCTTCTTTCCCATTGGCCCCGCGCTGTGTGCTTTTCTGCGGGATCTGTTTGTAATACACCGCTTCTGTTATTCCATGTGTTTGATTGAGTCGCCTTCTGTGTCTTACCTACCCAACACACTCATACCTAACTTTGTCACAGTTTAGGGAGCCCCTACACAGTGCCTATCTTGGCAAGAATAAAGGGGCGCAGGTCAGACCTCAGTGTTTCCCGGTATAATCAATTAGCCTGTGACAGGGACATCTGCTCCCAGGTAAGAAACTGAGGCGCTAGGCTGTTCACAAAAACGAAATACTTTGTGAAATGCATACTGTCAACGTCTGGGATCAAATCCCTGAAGCCTCATCGCAACTGTGCCAGAGTTTATATCTACTCTCTGGAGAGTAATATAGTAAAATAAAAAATGCACCAATATCTCCTCTTGCTTCCTACTTTATTTAGTGTCTGCTCAAATGCCCATGCCTTTCTGGACTATCCTTATAAAAATAGGAAATTCTCTGTTTTCTAATTCTGCCATATTACATCCGATCCTGGTGGTGTGCTTATTTATTAACTATTACTCCCTACTAAGCTCCACCAGGGCAAGGCATTTATCTACTTGAACGTTGATAGAACAACTTCTCATTCAATTCATCAGTTCCCGCTGCTAAAACATCAATTACTTTATTATATTTTCTAAAACGTTACTGAGCGTTGAAGTAGTTCACAAGATAATTATTTAAGTTGTCCTTTCTAGTGCTTTTAATTATGTGTTTATTAACTTTTAAAGGATACGTGCAAGATTTGTAGAGATTTACTGACACTGTTGGTTTATATGACTTCCATAAACTTTTTCTTACTATAAGCATACATTGTCTATAGAAAATTAAGTGAATTTCAAAATACCTTATTTATAAGCATAAAAATATTGTCAAAGAAAGATGAAATAGCTCATATATGTATAGTCTGGAAGCAAGACACACATTAGCTCCATATGTTCGAATGATAGGAAATACGTTGAGAAGTTTTTCTAATAATAATGATGTTTCTCCTTTCGTTATGTGCAAAAAGTTTTTTATAGCATTATTAGTAAACTAGCCTGGTGTTACACTAAAGTACTAGCCTGTTGACTCTGGTCAATTCTAGTATACAATTATTTTTATTACCCACAGCTATTTCTGACTCATGATTTCTGAAACATAGATGAAAATTTTATTGCTTTAGGGGAAAGATTATTACAAATAATATCATAATGTATGCTCTAAAATTTCCTTAAAAATATAAAATGCAAAAAATGAGTTCTTTTTTTATCAGATTAGTAAAAATATTTGGGTTCTTTTCTAAGAAGGGCTATAGAAACAATACATTTTCTTTTCAATTTTAGCATTATTCTTGTAGATCAGGCCTGCCTCGAAGAAAGGAGAATCAAGTAATACATAGACATAGATTTTATCTCAAAGAAATAAATAATTATAAAATATAATAAAGTAAAAAGTAGACTTTGAAAACATACATTACATTAGAATAAATAAATGACAGACAAACTATAAAAATGACTTACTAAAGGACAAATGGAAACTTTATGGTATTTTGCTTTTGATAAGGAACTCTGTATTCATCAGTTTGTTATTACTGTTGTTTAGTATATTGCTTTGTTCCTTCTTTAACATTGTTAGTGTCAAGTGTTCTGAAATAAAAACACTGTTTCATTTGATGTGACAGTTCAACTTTCAGAGATTTGCCTTACAAATATGGTTGAAAAGACTCGGCACCCATAGCACAGTGGTTATGGCACCAGCCACATACACTGAGGTGGTGGATTTGAACCTGACCTGGACCAGCCAGACAACAATGACAGCTGCAACAAAAAATAGCCAATCCATGGCAGGTGCCTGTAGTTCCAGCTACTTGGGAGGCTGAGGCAAGAGAATTGCTTAAGCCCAAGACTTTGAGGTTGCTGTGAGTTGTGATGCTGTAGCACTCTACCAAGGGTGACATAGTGAGACTCTATCTCAAATAAATAAATAAATAAATAATACAAAAAGAATTTCCTTATTTTTCTTTTGAGACAGAGTCTCTCTTTGTCACCCTCAGTGGAGTACCTACTTGCCCTTGGTGGAGTGCTGTGGCCTCATAGCTCACAGCATCCTCAAACTCTTGGGCTTAAGTGATCCTCCTGCCTCAGCCTCCCAAGAAGCTGGGACTATAGGCACCCACTACAAAGCCTGGCTATTTTTTGAGACAGGGTCTTGCTCTTGCTCAGGCTGATCTTGAACCTATGAGCTCAGGGAATCCACCCATTTCAGCCTCCCAGAGTGCTAGGATTACAGGCGTGAGCCACTGCTCCTGGTAAGAATTTCTTAAAATCTTGAATTACAATAGTAAAAATGTGAAGATGTCTTAAATATCTAGTATGAGACCACTAGTTATGTAAATTATAATATGCACAATGCATTACCTCAGCTAATAAGAGCTATACTATGATTCATCTTTAAAATGACTATTTTTCTTTTATAATTATTACATATGTAGACATGACATATAATTTCTTTTAGGAGAAACTAAATATGCAATACTATACTATGTAAGTATATGTATTTAGTGAGATCTGAAATACAGCTCACCAAATATCAAATGTGATTCTCTCTGAAAGGTTGACTTTCACATAATGATTACCTTTCTCTATTTCCTTTATTATATGATTTAAATTATGAATACTCATTCAAGTATCATTTTAAAAAAATCTATTTTATTAATTAAAGGGTGAAAATGAAGTAGAACTAAGGCTGTATTGTCGTTCATACAAATGAGCCTTATTTTATCAGTTCAAAATAATGATCAGAACAATATAATGCCATATAGTTTAAACACTTCCATCTAAAATAGATGGTAAATTAATTTTAAAATTATTAGAAATTTAAGTTTTTCCATTTACATATTGACTTTTAAAGCTATTTAGCAAATTATTATGTTATAGAATGCATACTTCTTGAAAAGTATGCCTAAATTGCACAGATGTATGGAAAATTATTTCCAAATATATGGGGAAATATAAACACTATTGTTATGTGGCATTTGATAACTGATCTAAAAGAGCTAAATATTAGCACTGTTTTTTTTAATCTTTGCTAGAAGTCTTGATTTGAAAATGAGCATTCATTACATGTATGCACAAATTTGAAAAATATGAATATTTCTTTACACATGAAACTATGTAGTGGGAGACATAAAAATATTTTCTGTTGTTTATGCACCTGTTTTATCCTCCAAATACATAGCGTAAACTAAGATTATAGTGTTTTTTAAAATCAAAGACTACTCGAATGATGATAACAGAAACAAAATCTTCTTGTTCTACTTTCAGAAGTTTTATCTTAATCTCTACCCTATAAAAATCACATCACGCTTTATTCTTCTCCTGCATACATAATAATTTTCTTCCAAACATTCAGTTAACATTTAGTTGCAATATCAGCATACTCAGTACTAAACTAGGTAAAATGCCCATAAAAGAAAAGGACCAAAAATGTCTGAGACAAACCCATAACTCAATAATTAAACTAAAATATAGTACAGGTATTTTAGTGCCACGCTATACCAAGTCTTGTGGTGCAGAGCTCTTGATGGGGAGTTACGACAGCAACAATACATAGGAGGAAATATAAATCCTCCTATAGAAACTATTCACAATCTTTATGCAAAGATCGAAAGAGCCAATAATATTTCCAAATCAAATACACATTATAACTATGATACTAATTCAGGTGAAATCTTTGTAATTTGAGGGTTTTGGAAGATAAGTAATTTTAAGTTGCAAATAGAGAGCTTAGTGAAAAAGTTTTGTCTCTTTCAAGTTGTATCTCTCTAAACCTGTGACAAAGATTTGAAAACCGCCCTCTGGTGACGTCTGAGGACTTCCTCTGCACCATCTGTGCTTTCGAAATGTCAGCACTATAAGTATCTGATACTGAGAACAAGCTGCAAGGAGCTCACAGAAATAGGACTACTAACTTTTATCAAATTCAGCCCACTGCTTGCCATACATGGCAACTGAAACGATCCGATGTCCTTTACTTGGTGAAAATGGTCTTTACCAGAAACTGTTAGAAATATAGGGATTCCTAAGAATTTATTGACATAATATTAAAAGAATGTGGGTAAGAAATTATATATAGTCAATGAAAATTATATTATTACTTTTTTTGGCTGAAATGCTCTAATGAACTCAATACATTTGAATATATTTAATGCTCATTAAACTTTGAAACATTTGTTTTGATGAGAGAAAATAATATAATTTTGCCTGTACTTGAATCAAATAATACTCACAAATAGTTCGATCAACAAAATGTATTACTGATAAGAAACTGTGATAAAAAGTAAGTAAAACCTTAATATTCATTCTTTTTTTTAGCTGAAACTAATTTACTTGCAATCAAAATTTAGAATCTATGTCATATATATCCCATATGTATTATTTATGCATATTCCATATATATTTATTCATATATATTTCATACATATATTTTCCATATGTATATTGGATGTGTATATTCCATACATTTATTCCATGTATGAATTCCATACATACATTTCATATATATAGTTCACATTTATTTCATATACATTTCACATATATATGCCATATATATTCCATACACATGTGTGTTTGTATCTCTATATCTGGCTGCCTGTAAAGTATTCAGCATTTTAATATGAAAAATAGTATTAATAATGCCTGGATACTTTATAGACAGCCTTCATATACAATTGGATTTTAATAATATTTACTTAGAAAATATAATTTTTTATAGTACAATCATGTTTCATTTAAAAATAGGGATATATACATTCTGATAAATGTGTTATTAGGCAATATCATGATTGTGCCAATATCATAAAGTACTTACACAAAACTGGATGGTATAGCCTACTACACACATAGACTATATGGTATATTCGACTGCTCCTAGGCTACAACCTGTACAGCATGATACTGCTAAATACTGTAAGCAATTGTAACACAATGTGAAGTTTTTGTAAATTCAAAAATATTTAGACATAGAAACAGAGAGTACAAATATGGCATTATAATCTAATGGGATCACATCAATGGTGTGGTCCATTATTGCCTGAAATCCTGTTATGCATTTCATGGGTATACAAAGTGTTCTCCATTAGCTAAATTTTTATATTAAAAGGGAGATACAATGAAACACTATTTAGCAATAAAACAGAGGTGTTGTGACATGCTATAGCATGAATGACGCTTGAGCTCTCTATTCTAAGCTACATAAACTAAACACAAAAGACAACACTGCACCATCCCACTTCTATAAGGCTTCTAAAGTAGTCAGACTCATTGTGGCAGAAATCAAAATGGCTCGGGGGAGAGAAATGGGGTCTTGCATGCTGTCCATTAGTTACAAAATTTCACTCACACAAAGTGAGAAGGTTTTAGAAATTTGTTGTATACTTTTACATTTTCAATAAACATATTGAACTGTACATTTAAAATTTGTTGAGAGGATAGATCTTATGTGTTTTTACCACAGTCAAAGAGAATGACAAGTTGCATTTTTGTTTTTGAGTATGCATAACAAGTGTTTTCAAATATCAACTTAAAGAGTTGCATAACATACCAATGGATGCACAGTCAAACTTTGAGTTGCAATCTAGTCGGTTAGAGTAGAAAAGAGCAGCACTGCCTGCATAAATAATCAGTTTATGTTTTTTTTTTTCTTTTAAACCTGTCAACCATGACTAATATGTCTTTTTTGGTGCAGTACCCAATTTAAATATTCTTTTGTATATTCTTGAACATCTTCTGCTATTTGTATAGTTTTGGAATATGAATTAAAATTGTGTGGTGCATATGAAACACCCAACAAACAGAAATTTTCTTTAGTTTCTTCTTCTACTCATGTTTAGAAGTCAGGAAAAACTAATAAATAAAATATGTGCATATATATACACGCCCACAAGCACGTGAATTTTTGCATTGTAAAGTGAATTTAAAGCAAAGATGAGAGAAAAGCCAATAGCGGTCATACATAAACAAGTATTGTATTTATATTAATAAATTTAAATTTTATCAAATTGTATATATCAAGATAGCCACCAATCATGTAGAAATAAAGTCTCAATAGCATTATTTCCTAGAGGAAATGACACTGATTCATGGAAATCATTATATGTCAGGGAGTCATGAAATTTTTAATAATTATGATTTTAACTAACATATGATGTTTATAGTCAATGTTTGAACACTCTAAAATTATATAACTACTATTTTTGTGCAAAGTGGAGTTGACACATGAATTTTTAGATGTACATACTAAATTGCATGAAAATTATTATGTATAGTATTACCTAGAGTTCAAAATTGATCATAATTTAAAATTTGAAATGAATTTAGTTTATATTTAGTATCTCTAATTCTTTGGCTTTTCTATATTATAGGGAAAGATATTTCTTACAAATATTTCAAAATTGCTAATAATATTATTTTTTAAGTCAAAATATGTTTTTATTTCTTCTCCCAGGAACAAATTATGTGTGGTTATTAAACATGCTATATTCTTCCAATTTATAAATACCTTGCTTTTATAAATATAGATTCCTTATAATTCATATAAACAGAAGTTTAGGCCACTTCTTTTCTATTGCAGACTCATTTCTTCGTCCCCTGATTGGGTAAGAAATAGCTAATTAACATTTTCAAGTTATGCTCACTTTACTGGCTCCTGTGCACAATAATGCAAAAAGAAACACACTTTTTTTACAATCATATAATATTTGTTAAGTGTAAAGTATGAAAATGACAATAGTGCACATACGTAACATATTTATTAACAAATATAAAGAATCATTTAATTATGAAACTATTTACAAGTTGACATGAAAAATTTACTGCTGCCATCACCAGTTTTTCAGTATAAGGAATTTCAATTTTTTCTTTCAGCTGAGGTAGTAAGACAAATATTCATCAGATCATTCAGGGCAAGAAAACAATTACAATTCATCAAGAAAATCAAGAAATATCACATTGTCAGAGGCTACCACATTTAATATAGTGCAGTAAACTCTTAAGAGACAAACCTTTAAAAAAATTATAAATGTTAGACAAAATACATAACACAAAATAAAATAACTGCCTGATGTCTACACGGAACAAAAATGGCAGATCATCTTTGAAAAGGATTTGAAACTTAGCTTGGCGCCTATGGCTCAAGTGGCTAAGGTGCCAGCCATATACACCTAAGGTGGCAGGTTCAAATCCAGCCCCAGCCCACTAAACAACAATGACGGCTGCAAGCAAAAAATAGCTGGGCATTGTGGTAGGCACCTGTGGTCCCAGCTACTTGGGAGGCTGAGGCAGGAAACTCGCTTGAGCCCAGGAGTCGGAGGTTGCTGTGAGCTATGCCACAGCACTCTAACCAGGGGACAGCCTGAAGCTCTGTCTCAAAAAAAAAAAAAAAAAAAAAAAAGGATTTGAAACTTGAAAGAAAGCAAAGGATGAATTACCAGATTTAAGGGC
This sequence comes from Galagoides demidoff, assembly GCA_963574575.1. Classification (NCBI taxonomy): domain Eukaryota; kingdom Metazoa; phylum Chordata; class Mammalia; order Primates; family Galagidae; genus Galagoides; species Galagoides demidoff. The sequence continues at coordinate 31,657 of CAUYQV010137973.1, forward strand.
TTCATATTGAGAGGGTAGGGCAATGCAAATGATGTTTGGTGGCTGAAATCTCTGTATAGAAGTGACTGTGATTCTTGCTGGATGAATCAGATGACAGCAGAGTCTGGCCACTCCAGTCAAAATCTAAGGTGAAAATCAAGAAAGCAAGAACCTCAACTTATCTGTTTAAACCTTACGAGGTCAAATTTTGAACCTCACACTCCGAACTCATGCTTTGAAACTCATGTAGAACAAAAGCCATTGCAGCCATAAACTGTTGTAGACTCAGAAATGGAAATATTGATAATGTATTGATAAAAATGATCGTTTAGAGATTGAAAGTGAGTCACTCCAGGAAGCTGCTTCTGATGTAGGACCCACTGTTTCTTGGGCATTTATTAAAGAATTCCATCAGATTCTGTTCTATCCCTTTGTCGTATTAGCACACCATTGACAAAATTGAATGACTTGACAATGTAAAATGGGATGATTTGACATATGTGTGATAAAGAAGAATTATTCTATTTTAAACAACCTATCTGTATTTTATCTGTATTTTTTTTAGGCTTAAATATGTAATCACCTGAAATATATCCTAGTGCACTATACGAAAAGTGAATAAATATTATGTAAAAATTTGATTTCCAAGTAGGTACGTCATTATTCCGTGTCACTTGTGACTACATGTCTGGGTTTCCGTCTCTGCCTGGATTATTTCTTCTTTGCCACTACTCTCTCTTCCTTTCTCCATTATCACGCTATTTTATCTAACTTGATTAGGCTTTGTCATGATAAGTTTTAAGTCTTAATATATGGTATAGTGTGCCTATTTTCATTTCCTCTTTAAAAATTATTATTTGATACATTGCTTGGTGAACTTTCCATGTAAAGTTAGAGCCATGTGTGCTAATCGGACACACACACACACACAAAGGCACAGGCTCACACAGACACTGTTGTAACTTTTGGTAAGATGGGTTCAATTTAATGAAATCCTCTCTATGTTCTTGAGTTAAAAGGGATATTGTACCCCTTCATTTATTTTCAAATCTTCTTTTATTTTTTTCAGGAAGGTTCATAAGTTACCTTTATGTTTATTTACATATTCTCGAGTATTTGCGAGACTCTGTTGTGATCGTTATTGATGTTGCTGTTGTACTAACTTGCTATCTTGTGTCTAGGAAATAACATATCAATATCAGTAGCAAATCAATAGTGTATATCTATTTTAACTTTACAAATTTTGGAATGCTCTTGGTGTCTGACTCAGTATCTTATTGACATTTTATTTTATAAAATGATCATAGGCAAATGGAATTACCTTATTTTAGATTTCAACTTATATATTTCCTTTTTATTATATATTCTATAATATTGACTAAAGATAGGCATAGAAAGAATTGCTATTCTAAAATTTTTGAGAATGCTTCAAATAGGTCTCTATCAAACATGATGATGGCTTTTAGTCACATTTTATCTGTTAACGGTTTATATAAAATAAGGGTCTTTTTAATAACATGGTGTATATTAAATGCATGCTTTGTGTATACACTGAGAACCACATTTTTTTCTCCTTACACCTATTGTTGAATTATTTAATATAAATGTCTCTAATATCACCACCCTTACATTGTTGGGATAAAATCCACTTGACCATGACATACAGTGTTATGCATTAAAATTACTGTCTGGATCTGTTTCCTAGTGTTTTACATAGAATTTTTACATATTTACAAGTGAGTAATGTCTAAATTCATCATCGATATTATTATATCCTTTTACAAAAATAACTTGGCAAATTTTCTTTTTTTCTTCTTTGTCTAAAAAAATTTGTTTACAGTTGGAAAGATCTGCTCTATAACGAATTAGAAATATGTCCTTTTAAAAATACCTAGACATGTTGCATTTTTAAGGGGAAAGTGTGCTTACAAAACATGTGTTTATTTTTTGAATTTGTTGTATTTGATACTTTATTGTTTTCATAGTAAGTTTTGGTGAATTATGTTTGTATGAAGAGAGTCATTTCATCCAGTCATCCAATATTGATTTGAGCTGAAAGTAGTCCAATGAGTCTTTTAATTTTCTTCATTTCTGTAGTTATCTCCTACAATCTATTTCTATTTTGGATGTAGAAACCACCTATTAGTGCAGAATTACACTGATAGAAAAATAGTGACTTTTTACATTGGAATTGTTAAGCACTCAACTGGGGTTTCTCACCTTGGTTCTGAGACCTTGTTTACAAGAGCTCTTCAGCTCTACTGGCAGTAGTCAAGAGGTACTTGTCACTAGCTCCGGGACATTTCCAATAGTTTCCCTCAAGTGCCCTGAAATCACAATGTATAATCTTACTACACTCTCTATTATTGCCATTCCCAGGTGCCACCTGTTCCCTTGCAGTCTAACCTCTAAAACAAGCTACATACTCACATATTTTTATCCTATTTCTTTCACTTCTCAAGTCTTAACTATCATCTACTCTGTCCTCTGAAATTTATGGTTCATATTCAACAAAATACCCTGTGTCTTCATTCTTTGTTCATAATGTGATGCTATCTAGGATGTCTCCTGAGAATACTGATTTTCCTACATACTCTTAATGTTTAACTACTATTTTCTTCCAAAACCATAATTCTGAGTCTGGAGGTAGAATCGATGTCTTCCTTAATTTTTGTTGGCCTTACTTAAACTGCTTGTCTTCCCTCATTTCTAGTGTTAACTGACTTTGAATATCATGCCATCAAAATATGAGACAACCCTTATGTTGTTAGGAAGTATCTGACTCTGAAGACAGTCTCTCCAGTTTCACTGTCATCCTATACATCCTTTCAGTTAAGTGGTGTACAGCCTTGATAGATTACAATTGATATTATCAATAACACCAATATCTGAATAAACTCTGTTTATTGGAACAATATTTCTGACTGTCATGTCTTATTGTCCTAGTGCATGCCCTTTATTACCCCCAGGTCAATTTTTTAGTGTCACAAAAACTTCCAGTGTCCGTGATCCCCTCTTTTGCTGAACTTCCATGTTCACTCTTTAGAATACTTCCCCTTATTGATTCTATTTATTTTTAATAACTCTGTTTTTAGTACCTCATAGTCTTGATATGGCTACACCACTCAGACGGTTGAATGGAGGAGTCTTCTTTTGTGTTTCCCATCAAGATGAAGCATGAATAAAATACCTTAAGTAGGCAGTACTTTTAAAGTAATCCCATAAAAGTGGAGATTGAGAAGTATGAAATTGTAAAGAAGAAACAAAATATGTTCGTAATTTTGTTCTCCCTGGGTAACTGTAATTTGATCCTGAGATTGAGGAACTATGTTAGACAGATGGGTGTCTAAACTTTTAAATTTTTTTGTCACATATTGGAAGAAGAGTTTTCTTGGACCACACATTAAAAACATAAACATAACAAAAACTGATGTACAAAAAAATAAAAGAAAAGCCAGGGTATAATTTTCTTGATATCTGATACCACAGGTAAGGAAAACAGACCTCAAATAATGAGCGTGCAGCCTGCAGGCGGCAGGTTGAACACCCCTAAATAGGACACGCCTCAAGTTATCCACCTGTGAGATAAAGTATGGTGGCATTTATCCACTACCTTCCATCTCTGAAGAGCTATGAGTTTCTCCTCATGAGATAAATCTGTCCAAATTCCAGGTTGCACATGATGACTACCAGACGTATTCTTGCACACAGTGCAAGGGAAGCTGCAGGAACCAGTGTAGGTAGCATAGGTGAGATAAAGTGCTGTCAGGTTACACACTCATGAAGCTAGGTACCAAAAACAATGACTAGAGTAGAAGGATATGATGTGGGGGCAGGAGAGAGTATCATATATTCTTCCATTTGCCTGTTCAGAACTTTTCATTAAGCCAAGATCATTATGATACATTGGGCTGATCCTAATCCCTAAAAGAGAATCAATACAGGATGATTAGTAGAAGGAGATCATTTAAACTACTACAAATGGACCTAATAAAGATTATGTTCCTCACCTCTCTCCTTAACCAACATGTCTAGGATTTTTGCTCATTATCCAATTTAGTTAGCATAAGCTCCCTTTCCAAAAGCCCCCCTTTAGTTGCTTTTTCCTTGTTAGCTCATATTTGCTACAAATACCCATTTTTAGTCATCGTTATTTCTGGAATCATTAAAAGATGCCCCAGTGAATACTTGGGATTCCAAACGTATCGTTTTTTAATTCCACTGTATAGAAAGGGACCATCTGGGTTGCCTAACTCCACCAATTTATCTCGTTTCTGGTCCCCAAATCAAATGATAGTCAAAGATTCAAATTTAATAAATATCTTCTGCATGTTCAATGGAAGCAACATTCTTCTCCTTGTACATAATTACCTGCAATTTAATAGAGCTAGAAATACAAATTCTATAGGAAAGAGTAGACAATTTCTTTACATCACTTGGCTCTTAGACCAATACATGGTGTATCCTTTCGGTCAACATGACAACTTACATCAACTGTCATTCAGTGTCCATAATACATGTGGGAGGACAGAGTCCCGAGCACCCACAGGGTATTGTTCTCATACTGATAATTCAGTCATCACTTCCTCTCCACTATTGAGTCTTCCTTTTGTCTTAGTTGATATTGTGAGAGATTATATGCCAGAAAATAATGCAGTTTCTAAAACCTCGGTTGATTACATTATTAGATGCATTGTGATGAAGAAAGGCAATTCAATATTCAGGTAAAGCGTCGATTCCACTATTGATCCATTACTGTCTTTGCACTCACAGAATGTGTCAAGTATAATCAACAAGACACCAAATTAGTGCCTGGTCTCATTAAGGCACACCTTATTGAAGGCTAAATATCAGCCTCTGCTCCTGGAAGCAGCAGTGACACTAGCTGGGCATCTTATAAATATTTCCCCTGTTACTGTGATAATTCCATTCATAGACTCACTGCAGCAGCCCAGAGGTGGTTAAATAGATTCTTGATGGCTATGTAAAAAAAAACAAACAAACAAAAATTAATATGTTCTCTTACTTGACTGCTTAGCGTCTCCTAAGAGATAAATGATTTATGATGGACCTTTTCATTAGACACAAAGAGCTGTACTCTTTGGCTTCATCTATATGTTTTGTCTCCAAAATTTGAATGTGAAATTATCTGTCTCCTTTCAAATTTCAAAATCAATCATTATATCTTTTTTAAAGTAAAGGTATACAAATAGCTTTGGCCATTTCTCCTTCCATAGGAAACAAACTTCTATGCTCAGTAGGAACATTGGAAGGACTTCCTTGCACTACACTTTTTCAAGCCTTCATTCAGGGAAATGATAGTTAATGCTAGCTACTTTGCTAAGCCATTTGTGGTGCAGGCCTTTGTTTAGAATTCCCCTTTATGTCACTTTGTTGCAGGAAACCCCACAGAAGTCTACTCAAGAGCATTATATAATATAGGCGTTAGTTCAATCAACATGGGAATCTGGGCTGCCTGAAACTTATGTTTAATGGATCTGCTCTGCCTGATTGTGAAAGTTCCAATTTAATATCATGATATATTTCTAAAAAGCCCATATGATCATGTGATTCATTGTATTCACCAGCATTCATATCTTAATAGGTAGTTCTAGTTACAAAGTTCTGTGATGTCCCATACCCATAGTCAGTAGGCTCTCAATTTCTTCTAGGATAAACAGAAGATCAAAATATACATTTCAAATTATGAGTAATTTTTGCGGAAACCATGACATTCTTTGCACTGATCATATAACTGGACCTTGCAGGATACTTGACCCAGAACACTAGGGTTGTGCTCTCCTTATGTTCTCTTGTCTTGTAGCTCCAATGCCACACTCTTGATTGGCTGCAGAGCCCTCTTGCTTTAGGACCCAGTTAAGGTTAGCAGACTACTGAGTTACTCTCCAATCATTTAGAGAAATATCTCCAGTTGTCCTAGATGTTTTTCCCAGTACCTAGTGTATAAAAGAGATTCACCAAGTTCTGCATCTCTTTTTTTTTATTGGTCTTGTAAACAACATGCACAAATATATTATCTTAAAGAGAATATCCTGCCTTGCCTCAGATGATTTGGTACCCCCAAAATATTAAATAATACACTCCCTTAAATATTCTTACTGTTCATTATCATTAGACACACTTGGGTCTTACTGGTTTGTTCATGGTACATACAATTTCTTACTCCTTATATCTAAGGAATGTCATCAGTGATACAGACTCAGACAAAATTCTACAAATGACGAGATGAACAGTTTTCTGCTAAACCATATTATGACAATCAGTACAATTTCCCTGGGCGAGGACAGTCAATGTGAAGAGCACTACTTACCACATAAAAATAAACTTTCTGGGTCCTAGTGACTGCTGGAGAATGGAAAAAAATTAAAACTTCTTTGGTAAACAAGGAGTGGAAATGCCCAACGTAACAACCTCTGTTGAGTTCTCCCAATCAAGATACTTTATCTGCCACACCATTTCTTATCACAGACACCATTTGATTAAGTTTAGGATAGTATGCAGACAAATAGCATGATCATTTTTTTCCCCTAAAGGTTATACAAGTAAATGAATTAGAAAATAGTGTCTACCCCAAGCCTCTTTATGCCTTTAGGTAGGGCATTATTCCCTCAACTCTGTGCTTTTTGCCTGTTACAGAATTTAAGGGAAATCCACCTGGATATTTCTCCCACTATGAATCTTAACCCTAAAACCTGATGAGCAATGTAAGGGTTTTGTTCTGTTTTGTTTTGTAGATGTTGAATGTATATATATATATAAAATATACACTGGAAGATTGAGGAGAAAACAGCATGTCTGAATAAACTAGACCACTGTGAGGTTCACTTGGGCTCTGTTTATGACTGAGCATGTATTAATTACCACTTTAACAAAGGGAGTAGTGATTGCGGTTACATTTCTGGTCTCTTGACATCAACATAAGCTTGGATTCTCAACAAACAAATGAAACAAAACCTTTTGAACTTTGTATATTCCTTCCCTCTTCAATTAATTACTATATAAATAACTTTAAGTCCTCTGTGGGAAGCAGTGGATGGATATACACAAGATTGGACAATTAAGTCCAAAGACTCATCCTAGAGAAAGTTCTACAGACCTTGCTGAATCTCACTAATCTCACTATATTCCCTTGTATATACTTGGAAGTGCATTACTACATCTTTCACCAAGGAATCCCATACCCCACTGTAACTGGCAGGGACCAAAAGGTTGTAAATGTTTCTAGGTTAAGTGTTTTGTGCATTGGGGTATCTCTTGTCGACCTTTAGCTCACCAACTATTGCTTTTTTGTTTTGCTGTTACACAATTCTAGTAGAAATAGCCTTGTGCTATGTTACTCTGTTCTATTTCTCAAGAAGTATTATGATCCAATGGCAATTTTTTTTTTTTGACAGAGTCTCACTCTGTCATCCTGCATAGAGTGTCATGATTCGCTTGCATTAGCCTCTTAAGTAGCTGATCCTACAAGTTCCTGCCATAGTATTGCCTAGGTTTTCTAGTTTTTGAGTAGAGATGTGGTCTCACTCTTCCTCATGCTGGTCTCAAACTCTTGCGGTCAAGCAACCCACTATGCCTTGGCCTCCCAGAGTGCTAGGATTGCAGGCATGAACCACCACACCAGGCTCCAATGGTAATTTTCACGGATTCCTGAAGGTTAAGGAATCTTGAATATCCTTCTGTCCTTATTTGCCATGATAGAAAATATTCCTCTGCAGCCAACCATTACCAGCTGTAGACTGCCATTCTGCAATCAAATCACACCTACTGATACTGGGAAACACAGTTCACAACAGCATCTCTTAATAGTGAGTAGTAGTCTAGAAAGGACATCAGCACTAAACTTTTCAGAGAAATACAGGTAGCCTACACCAGTATATTTCTCATCTAGCTGATGAAATGCTGGTCTTTCGTCCCTCCAGGGACCGTATATTATATATGAGTACAGGGGGCTCTTTTGTTAAAGTCAATCCACTGTAACATTCTCATCACAGTTTTACTTGTGCTCTCTCTCCTCTCGCTCTGTACATAACGATGGTGGTGGAGGTAGTGCTGGTTGTTTATACTGCAAAAGTCATTGCATAATTAGATGTCAAACTAGCAAATGAGATGACATTTCTCTCTTACTCCTTTTCCTCTCCCTCCTCTTTCTCTCCTCCTCTGCCACCTTCTGTTTCTGGTGTTTCTCTGTCATCTCCACAAATGAGTATCAGAGGGATAAGGAAGATCAGGCCTTGGGAGAAATGTCAGCCAATCAAACTGCGGATGGAAAAGGTTACTACAAAAATTATCCCCCAATTTAGAAAAATTCTAAAGTAGATTTAGTCTCCTATATATCATTATAAAATGTATAATATATAAATTTGGATCAAAATAGATGAAGATAAACTACCAGTTATTTATTATTTCATTTGTCATTTGAAATCACAGAATAACAACTAAGATAAGGACCACTAATTGACACCATACTTCATACATAATACATATATTAAATATACATGTATTTGTTGGAATCATTAATATAATTACATTTTAATATATGCAAACAAATGTGAAATAAATTTGGAAAGGTGCCAACTATACCGTTACAGTTTATCTTTAAATAATGGTATGAAAATTATTTCATTATTTTCATAACCACATTTTTAACATTTATAGTAATTATATACTACAATTATAATTACAAATAATTTAAAACAAACTAAAAATGCATAAATCTTTTAAACTAACAAATTGGATAGATCTATTTTAAGAAAATTTTAGTTCATTTTTATCAGATCCTTTCCACTTTTCAAAGAGGTGGAAAAGATAACAAGAGGCCATAATATTACTTGACATTGAGAAGAACTCATGCTTCTGAAAAAGATAAGAAAGAATTCCACAATATTAAAGAAAAAAATTAATTTTTATTCTGCCAGTTACTTACTGTGGTGAAAGAACAAATCTGGTTTTCCACACAGTACATTGCAGTGATGAGCGACCATTATTCTCAGCTCAGCCATACCCAACACTACATAAGTATGTTTTAAAATGCAACATTTTATCCATTCATGAGTTGATGGGCATTTTGGCTGATTCCATGATTTGGCTATTGTGAATTGAGCTGCAATAAACATTCTGGTGCAAATGTCTTTGTTGTAAAATGATTTTTGTTCATCTGGGTAGATACCTAGTAATTGTATTGAAGGATCAAAATAGGTCAACTTTTAGTTCCTTGAGAATTCTCCACACTTCTTTCCAAAAAGGCTGTATGGAATACTATGCAGCCATAAGAAAGACGGAGACTTTCCATCTTTTATGTTTACCAGGACAGAACTGCAACATATTCTTCTTAATAAAGTATCTCAAGAATGGGGAAAAACAACAACAACAACAATGTACTCAATACTATTATGAAACCAATATATAAACACTTACACATTCATATGAATCATAAAACACAAAAATAGTGGAGAAGAGAGAGTGCAGAGGAGAGAGGGATGGGTGAATGGAGGGAGGGTATTTGGTATTTGGCAGGATCTCACCTACTGTATACAATGCAAGGGTCCATTAAATATAATTTAATAAAAGTATATTATAAATGTCTTACCACAAAAATAACTGAGTTTATGATTATGATAATTACTTTGATTTAAGAATTCCACATTGTGTGTGAAATCATCATATTGTACCCCATAAATGTATTAAATGTTATGATTTAATAAAAATTAAGTAAAAAGAAGAGAAAAACATAAAATGCAACATTTTGTTTTTCTATCAGGATATATTAAATTTAGGTTAATTCTTAAGGGAATATAATATTCTAACCTGATGATTTCCCCAATTTTGCCACATTGTATCCTTCCTAATTGTCTTGAACAAACTAATTTGGAGTTTTATTTTTCTTAGGTCACAGAATATCTAGGTGTAAGCCATGACACACATTCAAAGAAATGATCCAGGCATCAAGAGCTTTCAGCTGCATTTTGTACCATCCTACTGAATGCTTTTTATACATTTTGTACTAGGATATCTGCTTCTTTCCAGGCATTGCATCTGTTTCATACAGGAAGAAGTGGGGAGCAGATACAAATAAAAGACAAAAGGCACATGAAGCCTAAGCCTGTCCACCTACATTCTTTTTCAATCATCCTCATTCATTTCCTCACTGTACAGAAGCGAATCACTTGTCCAGCCTACCTGCATGGCAATCTACAAAACATATATGTTGGAGTGAACACCACTGCTCAGAACAGTATGTGTCCTCTTCATAAAGAAAGAAAGCACAAACAGAGAGTAAACACACAATGTTGTATGTGGGGATAGAATTCTGGCCTGTATTTCAGGTCATTGCTAGAGGGAATATGAAGTTTGTACAACATGTTAAATACAACTACAAACAACCTATGAAATTTGGTTGTTTATTAAGTGCACTTAAAATTGACACGGTAAAATATAATTTAAAAATTCCAGAAATTTGAATCAGAAGAACAACACTCTGGTTTAAGCATTATGATTAATTAACTATTTTTTTAAGTAAGTCTAATTAAATCTTCCTCTTCACTTTTCTCACCTGCCTGTTCACTAGGCAGGAATTAAATTTCATGTGTTATATAAAACTGCAATGAAGTAACATTAATGGTAACAATCATTGACCTCAGTATCATTATGTATGAGATACTTTAATTCGAGCAAGATCCCATTAAAACAAGTAAGCACTGTCTGTGAGGAATATACATAGCCATTTGTTTTCTAATGATAGCCTCTCATTTTTTTTTTTTACTTGCGATATTTTATAAAACCTGCTTTCTTTTGAATATTGGTACTGTGGGTGATTTTAATTATGCTGGCATTATTAAAATACACACTTTAAAATATCCACATTGGACCTTCAGAAGTAAGCCAAGCGTAACAGTCCCTGAGGCACAAATTATTTATTACTTCTCCTTTATAAAATCACAGTGCAAAATGACAAATGGGCCCCATACAAAGAAAACATATATTTGAAATAAACTTTTTAATTGAATTAGTTCATGGTTCCAAATCAGCCATTTTATTTGAAATATGATCACAATTACCCTAGCACTCAGTCCTTAATATATCACCAGACAGTCAAGTCAGAGAGTAAGTAGCATGTTACCAAAAGTGTTTAATTATTTTCATTTAATGATACTTCTGTAATGGGACCCTGTGGAATCTATCCCTGTTATCTCTGCCAATTGTTACATTGGTTTGAAATGGATACTCTGAGAGAGTGAGAATATTTGATTTAATTTTCCAGAGGTAGTGGTGAGCTCAACAGCTATAATTATGAAAATACCCCTTGACATATGTGATCTGAGGACAAGTTGGCCATGACATCTATTAGACGGCTTCAGCTCATCTGGCTGGCTAAGTGCCACTTCCACAATCCCCACTCCATTTGCTTCTCTCGTCAATGAAGCATTTAATTTGACATGATCACCCCAGCGAGAGGAGGATGGGTTCCCCAGTTAGAATCAACAAACAGAAGTTACCTTTCTGACCTAAGAAAATCTTCACTGTGACTTCCAGAAGATTTCTCAAATAAAATTTGAAATGGAATTATCAAAGACCACCGATTTAAATACATATATAAATATATGGATATGGATTCTTTATTTCCTTTTACTCTTTCTCTTGTGATTAGGTGCCAAAAGGAAATATACGCTAAAGCAAGTAATAAAAAATGCCTCAATTGGCATTTTTTGTTCTCCAAACATATTTATGGATGTATTCATCAGCTTCTATAGTAAATGAGAGAACGTATGCCCCTGCTTAGAATAAATGTTGCATATCACAAAGTTATTACTATTATCAAAGTTAATATCCTAAGCCATAACACCAAAGTGTTGGAATAAAGCTGCCTGGAGTCCAAAATATACCACAGATCATGCATTTCCTGTTTGTAGTGGATCCCTCACTCTCCCACACCGGTATCCTTAACCTAAGTGTTTCGGATGTTATTTATATGATCCTATGAGTAGGAGATTCCTTCAAAGCTCTTTGGTACAAATTTCGAAACAATTCATGGACATTTATACCTTCAGCAATAAAGGTTGTGTGGTCTCTACCTGGTTTGTTATTGAAGATTCTTTATCACCTAATAAGACAGATGTTTCCCCTTTTATGTTCACCTGGTAGTCAGTCCTTATTCCTCCTTCAACACTCTACTATGTGGACAAACAGAATGAACTTTCTCTTTCTAAAAAAATGCACACATATTTGTATGCAGCCAAACTGATACTGATATGGTATATTTACAATTCTGTTGACAAAACAACGAAAAGCATCTATCTCATCCTTCATAGGTACTACTCTGCGGTTGCAAAATGAGATATTGGGGGAAAAGTTACAATTAATTTATCAGAGATGTGACAATGCTTCCTACCTGAAAAATCCACAAAGCTTAATTAAAAAAAAAAATGCAATGATCTCAAGGACTGAAACTTGGGTGCCTGAGTAAGATATTGTAAAATTGGGCAGCGCCTGTGGCTCAAAGGAGTAGGGTGCTGGCCCCATATACCGGGGGTGGCAGGTTCAAATCTGACCCCAACCAAAAACTGCAAGAAAAGAAAAAAAAAAGATTGTAAAATCATACACAGAAACACATTTTATTTTTTATTTATTAATTATAGTATATTCAGATTTATTAAAAAATGAGATGTTGATAGTCTAGGTAGTTGTAATATATTTGCATTAATCACCTATCAAGAGAAATTATACATTGGTTTATCCATGCATAAATTTTTAATTTTATGGTCAAAATAAATATGGCATACATATTAGCCTTTGTCACTGATTATTCTGAATTTTGTGAAGTGTATATTACCAAATCACCAGTATAATTTTGGGCAAAATATTTATTAAACAACGTAAAAATTAGAATTAATTGCTCCAAAGTATATGCAGATAGTTTCAAGAAGATAAATAATGACCTGAAGGCCAGATGCAGTGGCTTGCACCTGCAATCCTAGCACTCAGGGAGGCTGAGGTGGGAGGGTAATTGGAGCTTAGGAGTTCAAGACCAGGCAGAGCAAAAATGAGACTTCATCTCTATTAAAAAATAGAAAAATAAGCCAGGCTTTGTGGTACACATTAATAGTCCCAGCTACTTGGGTAGCTGAGGCAGGAGGATGGCTTGAACAGAGAAGTTTGAGGTTATGTGAGATAGGCTGACACCATGACACTCAAGCCTGGGAAACAAAATGAAACTATATCTTAAAAATAATAATAATAACAATAACAATAATAATTTGAAGTTTGTCTTAAAGAAAAAAGGATCTATAAAATATATTTTTATTTGACTGATAGAAAATGATACAATGATTGGATTCTTTATTTTTCAATGTGAATATTCTATTACCAGTACTGAAAAATTGTAAAAATATGTGTGGTTAAAAGAAGACAAAAGTTCAGAAATCACTAGTACACATTACCACAAAACTGTTGTTCTTATACTGGAGTAAGAAGGAAAATTATTCACCGCAGAGGAAGACATTGTCATTTTATCAACCAGTCAAGCCCGTGTGGCATAAACTATGGATATTAATAATTAAATTTTGCACATTCTTGGTATTTTCTGTCAATTTCAAATGTAGGCTGTTTGTCGTAATAACTTTTTTTGATTCTGCTAATTTAAAAGAAAGGCATTAGAAAATCAAGATGTGTATACATATATAAAATATATATTATAATATGTATATATTGTGTATTTTCCCTTATTCATAGTATACTCCTCTATAACATTGTCCCAGTATAAATTATAAATGTATGGTTCTAATCAAACCAATATCCAGTTTCTTTCACGATTGTATTAACAATTTCCCACTGTAAAATAATCACTTATTTTATTTCTGTAAATAAATTTAGGTACATATATTTCAGGATGATTTTTTCAACAGTTTAAAATTGTAATTATAATCATCATCTGGTAAAATAAATTTTAATTAAGCAAATACATTTGAATGTATCTAAGGACATAATTTTCTCCTAAGGCTAATTATTATTGAATTGGTGATCTCTAAATATTGGTAGTGTCTTAATTTCTTTAATATTATTGGAGGACATATATTAAAGGTATTTATAACCTCATGATCCATTTTCTGGATCAATTTTGTACCATTTTACTCTTTGAAATATTTTTAAAGGCATTGGGTTTATTATATATAGTTTCTTTTTTCATTATAGACATTAGAAGAAGAGTTTTTCAGTTTTTCAGTTTTTTAACTTTTATACTGAGAACATATTGTTTCCAAACTTTTACCACATAGTAGACATATAAAAAAAGAGAAGCCTTTTTGAATTATATACTATAAAATTGCATATTAAATATGTTATAGAGAAATAAAAATCCAAGTCTATTTATATACAAACATTAATATACTTTTATATTATATTTATTTTTAGTTTTCATAGATACATAATAGTTGCACATATGTATGGGGTACTAGTGATATTTTGATATATACATGCAATGTTGAATGATAAAATCAAGGTAATTTGGGTATCAGTTACATCAAATGTTTATCATTTCTTTATCATTTAGAAACATTTCAATTCCCTTTAGTTAATTTAAATATACCATAAATTATTAGCTATAGTCTTCCTATAATGCTAACAAATACTGAATTACATTCATTCTAACTATATTTTTGTACCAATTAACCATCCCCTCTTTATTCCACCCACCCCCCTACCTTCCATTAACAGCTCCACTAACCAATATCCTACCCTTCCTGAGTTCAAATTCTTGAGCTCCCACATATCAGTGGGACATGCAGCATTTGTCTTTCTGTGCCTTGCTTATTCGACTTAACATTATGTCCCCCAATTTATCCATGATGCTGTAAATGTCAGGATTTAATTGTACTCCCCATTTTCTTTATCTCTTTATCCTTTAGTAGACACTTTGGTTGATTCTATACTTTGGTTATTGCGAATAGTGCAGGAAAAATTGTTTTCTAACAAGGCTGACTCTGAATATTATGTTCCTTTCAGCAAAAGAATTTTCAAAAATTTTATTTAAAAATTGGCTATTTTATGAACAATTATTCAATTTCCCTTGGTATCTACTCACTCTGGTACTATCTTCATACTAAACACTATTTTCTAGCCAAAATTTTTCACCGTTATCAGAGTTAATACTTACCACATGTGGTATGATAGAAATTTTAATCTTATAATTACTCTTTTATTTACATATTAAGAGTTTACAATTTTGAAGGTGCAAAAATAAAGTTTTGATGTTCTACTATGGTGGATAATTGCTACTGCTGTTAATATTGAATGTCCATTTACTTCTGTGTAAATAGGTCCATCAGAACATAATCCACTTTTTGAGGGCTTGATGCTTTATCAGATAATAAAGAACGTAATTTACTTCTTTAAAAAAGACTAATTTGAAAATTGAAAGATTTAAACATACCGTAATAGCATTTGAACTTCCTATTGTTACTAATTACACCCTATTGGCAAGATGGAAAACTACAATTGTTAGTACTAATTTTTTTTTTAAGTGATTCAACTGCAATGTGAATTTCTTTTTAAAATAATACCAAGAATTTAGATAAACCTCCACATGGAGGCCAGTGATAATTAAAACATAAAGGAGTAAAACGTAATGAATACAATTGAACTTTCTGAGGCTTTGAACTACATATGGAAACAGAAAGGATGTGGATTTAAGAATGTCCTCTCCATTATGAAACATGATGTAAATGTTCCATTTATTTATTTCCTATCTTCTTTATTTTATTTTCTTACACTCTGTGTTCCTTATTCTGGTTTTATGGCTTCTGGAGCTAATATGTGCCTTTGTTTTCACTACAAAGAAATTATATCTTGTATTTTTTATGTAGCTAAACTTATTTGTTTACAAATAGAGTTCCTAGACTACCCTAGACCAAGGATGGAAAAAATGAAAAAAAAATTATTTTTGAACATTTTATATGTCTTCTTTTGAAAAATATGTATTCATGTCTTTTTTCCACATCTAATCAGGCTTTGTTTTTGGTTGTTGAGTTGAGTTCCATGCAGTTTCTGGATATTACTTCTCTTTTTGGATGCATAATTAACAAGTATTTTCTCCCGTTCTGAGGTTTGCCTTTTCACGCTATTAGTTGTTTCTTTTGCGGTACAGGTTCTTGAAGATTTAGTATAGTGAGAAGAAGTTGGAAGGGTGGTGCGGTGGGTATTAAGGAATTATTTAAGGCGTACAATGCACATTATTCAAATGATAGTTAGAATAAAAACTCAGACTCTATAACATGTATGTATGTTGATCATTTAATAAAACTGCACTTTTACCAGCTAAATCTATAAAAATAAAGCAAGTCAATAATGGTTTATTTTATTAGTAGTAGTGTAAAATACTGTGAAAATCGTCAGCAGGACCCACATAATCTTGGGCAGCCCAGAAGCACAGTACAATTGAATATATTTTTATGTTTCTTTTCAGTTTTCATAAAATGTTTAAACCTAATTCCATACTAAAATAGGTTAAACTCATTTTTTACTAGTTTGCTGGCATAATTTTAAACAAACATAATTTTGCAATATATAGTTGCTCAAAAACTTTATAGTTGTCTTCTATTTAATTATAATCAAATCCGTTTTGAAGTTTAATATATAAAACTCACATTTTCAAACCCATAATTAAAGGCAAATGAACAATAGAAAAAAATAACAAAACATGCACAGAGATGTCACAAAAGAGGATATATAAATAACAAAAAAGCACTGAAAATTTGGGCATTATCATTAGCCATTATAGACTTGTAAATTAAATCTAAACATTTTGTCACCACATACACAAAAGAATGGATTTTAAGTAATCATAGATATCAATTTCTGGTGATTATGTGAAACAGGAAGAATTCATATTTAGTACCTGGGATATGAATTGGTGGAATGACTTTTGCAGAATATTTGGTAGTATGTAGTCAAGCAGACGTGAGATCCTCTATGCCCTAGCATTCCACTCCTAGGTATAGATGCCTTTTGAAATGAACACATATTTTTACTACAATAGGTATATTATAATGTACATAGCAACACAATTTATAGTGCCCCCAAATGCTCATTTGACACCAATGAAATGCCTAAATATTCACATGCAATGGAATAGAATACTATATAACAATAAAAATAAAAATCTACAACTCTGCAAAACAAGATAAATTTATCTCACAGGTACTGACTGAAACAATCCAGACAGCAGCCAGGTGTGATGACTCATGCCTATAATCCTAGCACTCTGGGAGGTCAAGGCAGGAAGATCTCTTGTGCCCAGGAGACTGAGTAGGCTGTGAGCTAGGCTGATGCTATAGCACCCTAGCTTGGGTAACACGAAGAGACTCTTGTTTCAAAAAATAAAAGTATAATAAATAAGAGAGAGAGAGAGAGAGAATCTAGGTTGCAAAAGTACAAACCATATGATTTCATTTATATAATATGTAAAATTGGACAAACCATAATCTATGGGGTTAGAAGAATAAAGGTATTCCCTGAGGGTTGACCGACTGGAAGGAACCATAAAAATATCAAGAGGGATGCTGACCATATTCTGTTTCTCAATAGGGGTGCTTGTTGTATGGCTATGTTCTATTTCTACAATAGGCTATACAGGTATGCTAATTATGTTTAGCTTATATTATGAATATTTTACTTCAATAATACCTTTTTAATGCTGATATTAAAGATAAAATTTGAAACTTGAAACTTGCAAGCAAATAAGTAAACCTAACCCTTTCCCAGAACAAGGAGACACCAGGCTCAGATGTCTTCCCTGGAACATTCTTCTAATTGTTTAAAGAAGAAATTGCATCAAATTTATTCACAAATTCTCCTAAAGAGGGGAAGAACACTCCCTAACTGATTTTATCAGACTATATGAACTTATTAACCACATCTATAAGAGTATTAAAAGAAACAAAATCAAAGCCAGTCAACTTATGTCCATATATGTAAACTCCAAAATAAATTATTAAACCAAATATAGGTATACATAAATTAATATACAAAATAAATTTGGTTTATTACAGAACACAAAATTAGTTTAATAATCAAAAATAATTATGCAGTTTTCCCTATTAACCAAATAAAATATGGTATCTAATAATACTCTCAGTAGATTTAGAAAAGGTATTTGTTTTCATTCCTTCATTAATTTGATAGAGTAAATCTAAATGAAAACTACAGAAAGAAAGCACATTTCTCTATGAGATGAGGAATAAGTCAAGGGTTCCCTCTCTCCCCACTTCATGCCATAGGAAAAAACAAATTGAGGGTGCTTTCTCCACCAGATATCAACATTTTGAAGAAAGCATAAAACGACTCTAAGTATAGTGTGGACATAAAGATAGACAAATAGAAGAACAGGATCAAAGAGTGTCCTGAAATTTAGAAATTCAAATAGAGTCCAAGAAATTTAGCTTCTTGGAACTCTCCTAGGGTCTTAACTAACTCTATCCCCGGAAAGGTTTTGAAAATAACTCACCTGCAAGATCTTGATAACAATACACCTGCCAGGTCTTCATCACCTTCATTCCCATATTAGCCAAGGTCAGCCTGACTCAAACCAATCCAAAATAACATAACCCTACCCATCATCCACCCTGCTCACATCCAGCTAACTGCTTAACAAAAATGTTAGGGAGATAGTATCCCTGTCTCCTTTGGGAAGAACCAGAGTGACCTGCTTTGGTGCTGTCTTTAGCAATTGCTCCATCTGGGAAGAAGGAGAAGGGCTGCCATTCCCTTTTGGTATTGCCAAATCTTTAGTTCTATCCTGAGCAACTTCCACACCCAAGTAGAGGCAGCTGGGAATTCTCCTCACCTTGTCCAGGTAGGCTTTTGTGGGGGGGAGGAGCTTGTATACACAAATAGAATTGAGTACCACTGTTGATCACTTAGTACCATCCTGCACCTCCCAAGTACCCTCACCTGGATTGACCCAATAAAAGAAAATAAGCTGAGACAGTCGAAGAGTAAGGGAATAGTTAGTCTTGTTTCTCCCTGTTTGTGGGTTCAGATTCATTCCATTTTATAATAAACAACTGCTTATGTGAGATTGTTCATGTGGTCATTTCATCATATTGGCCCTGTTGGTGATTCCTCCCCCAACAGGCCAGAAAACCCGGATAATAGAACCAGGAGGCGGAACTTGACACCTTAGGGTATCTGGTCATTCTTTGACCAAGAGCACAGCAAGAACTGAGGGTAGACTGCCACTCCGACAGAACTAAATGAGTCTAGAGTCATGTTTCATACTATTAATAAAAGTAAATATTCTAAAGATGTTATATGGCAATGCAATAAGTAAAGTGGTGAAATTTGTAGACCTTAAAAAATAATATCATTTTAAGTAATTTAGTTTTAGAAGAGAATTCTTAGTTGGAAAACAGAAAGCATTAAGCATAAAGGATAATATACCTGCATTAAACTAAATTCAAATTTCAAATTTATTTTAAAAACGCCATTGAAATAGTTAAAATTGAAGCCTTAGAATTCAAGAAAAAGTATTTGCAGCACATATGCTAGGCAAAAGAATTTAACTTTTTTTAATGTCAATATATTAAGGAGGTACAAATATTTTGGTTACATGGATACCTCATTATGCCTAAGCTGGCGCTTTTAGTGGGCCCATCACCAAAATAGTGTTCATTGCCCTCACTCTCTCTCATCCTTCCCCCTTCTTGGTTTACAAGGGTCTTTACTTCTCTTCTGTGCAAGTGTGTGCCATTGTTTTGCTCTTAATTAGTAGAGAATACATGTGGTGTTTGCTTTCCTATTTCTGAGATACTTCAGTTCTATCCAACTTTCCACAAAAGGCATTATTTCATTGCTTTTTATGGCTGAGTAGTATTCCATGGTGTACATATTTACACAATATTTTTTTCATCCACTTATAGATTAATGCATACATAGGTGAAATCGTAAATTGTGCTGTGATAAACACTCTACTGCAGGTGTCTTTTTGATGAAATATCTTATTTGGGAAGAGGTAGATACCCATTAATATGGTGGTTCTCAACCTGTGGGTCGCGACCCACTGGAACTGTATTAAAGGGCAGCGGCGTTAGGAAGGTTGAGAACCACTGCACTAGTGAGATTGCTGAATCAAAGAGTAAATCTACATTTATTTCTTTGAGGAATCTTCATCCCATTTTTCATAGAAGTTGTACTAAACTACAGTACCACCAAAAATATATAGGCAATTTCAGAGTTAGGAAGGGGATAACATCTGGAGATTTGTTCTTAATTTAATTAGTATGTAAGTTGAAACAGGTACATTTATCTATTATCTGTACTAGCCACTATTCTTAAGTGCAGGTCCTGGGTCAGCTGTTTGCAATTCAGGGACTTACTGTACTAGCCTCTATTCTTAAGTGAAGATTGTACTTAAGTTGGATGTTTGTAACTTGGGGACTGCCTGTATAAGTATTCCTTTCTCTCTGCATTCACACTAGTATCTTGTTTTTTGACTTTTTAGTACTGGCCATTCTGAGATAGCTAGACAGTATCTCATTGTAGTTTTCATTTGCATTTCTGTTGTGATAAGTGATGTTGAACTTTTTTATATGTTTATGGACCATTCAAGTTTTCTTGTGAAAAACTTTTCTTCATGTCTTTTGCCCTCTTAGTTCCATTACTATTTATTGCTTTCAACATTTTTATAAATATATATTGCTGATACTCATGTGAAAGTGTATGATAAATTTTAATAGAAAATACTAATACTTTTTCAAAATAATTTTACAAATTTACACATCTACCTACTGTTGATAAGTTTTTTGTTTGTTTGTTTCTTTTTTCTTTTAATTGTTCTGGCTGATTTGCTTAAGTTCATTGTATATTCCAGATATTAGCCCTTTATTGGATATATAGTTGTGAATATTTTCTGCCATTATGTAAGTTAGGTTGTCTATTTACTTTGTTGATTATTTCCTTGGCTGTGCCAAAGCCCTTTAATTTAATGAAGTCCCACTAATTTATTTTTGTTATTGTTGTATTTATCTTTGGGATCTTAGTCATAAATTCTTTGTCTAGACTTACTTCTATAACAATTATTCCTATGTTTTCTTCTATATTTTGTTTAATTGATATAAAACAATAATAAAAAAGAAACAAATGTTTGAAAAAAATCAGCAAAAACTATACAGTCACTTGTGTTATGATTATGTGAAAATGACTAATAGAAATACAAGAATATTCAAAATTATTAGCAAGAAAGAATGCAAATAACCAAAACCTCACCTATATAGCTATGACTTATTGCATTTCACTACTTTATGTTATATTATATTATATATCACATTATATTAGATTCACATATATATATTATTCATATACATATAAATGTAACAATATTTAAAAAGCTTTTATAGCTATGTTGAGTGACTTTAACTCATCAATTGTAGGTTCATATGTAAATTTATAAAATTACTTGGAAAACATATTAGTATTTGCTATCAAAATGTATCATACACTTTAACATGCACCAAAATACATTTATAAAAATATTAATAGCAGTAAATTGTGAGTAATGGGACATGAGGCAAGAATCCATCAATTATAGAATGTGAAAACAAATTTCAGTACAGTCACTGAATGGGATATTTAATTGTCATATAGTTTTTTGAACAATACCTACAGATAAAAATAAATGCATTTTACCTACATGATATTGAAATAAGTACATACCCCATGATATGATTTATAAAATCATAAAAATGAAACTAAAGTGGGGAATGTTGGGATAATGAATAATAATTGACCATATGGGTGGTTTTTTATTTTGTTAATCCTTTCCAACATTTGCTGATTAAATTGATATTTATTTTGTGAAATATGTATTTTGCTCTTCAGTATGACTTGATATGTAATATTCAGGGTACATTTTGTGGGTTTAGTTCAGTCAAATTCAGAGCGAGAGGAAGGAGGAAAGGGAGAGAAAGAGTGAAAGCCAGTTCTTCATTTGTTATATTCAGTGGCATTTTATTTATGTTTGATATGTAAGGAAAATACAACTGTTGCCTTTGGTTAATTTCAAGGTTATCAGTTAAGTTTAATATGGAACTCAGTCAAAATCCTTTAGGATTTGAATTGTCATTTGGCTCTTTTTATAGAAACCACATATGATGTAACATATTATGTTTAGTTATCTTTACTATGTATTCTATTTACAATAGTTTTTAGTGACAGTAATAAATCTCTTAAAAAGTAGACTTATTGTATATAATTATTCTATGTCTCTATGGATAAAATTTAGATTTAAACCATTTTGATTAGTTAGGGAATAATAAACTAAAACAAAATAGCAATGTAAAATTAGGAATAATCTCAAATTCAAATTTTCACAAGCGTTTCAATTAAATAATTGAAATAATTTACTAACTAAGATATTTTAGCAGATTTTAGGTTCAGATAAAATTTCAGTTCCATCATATTGAATTAATAATTTTTTAAGTAACATATAAATGCTTTAAATACTGCGTATTTGCCTAGAACACATTCTAATATTTAATATGTCTACTATTCTTTGTATGCATAACTCTCATTTCTTTGAGGTGTTCAGTATATATGGACTATTTTCTTCCATAAGGAAAATAATGTGAAAGGTTCTGAAAGCCATTTCAGAAAAATGTTCCATCATTTGTATTCTCTGTTGGGAATTTCCATCATTTTATTTTTATGGTTATCACTTGAAAAACTCAAAGTACTGTCAGAAAAAAACTAAAGGCAGAAACAGAGTAGATTGCATTTCTGTAAGATGAAAAGAAAGATGTGAAAACAAAATGAAATTCCCCTGCAGTGGAGAACACCTGAACAGATGGAAAAGCTAATCTTGCATTTGCCATGGATGTTAGAAATCACTCTCAGAAGCAATATTAGCAAAATTTAGCTCTTGAGATGTATGCTAAAAATTATAAAATTGTGCTAGAAACCATGTAATTAATGGATTATTTTGCATCGATTTCCAGTTTTCTAAAATTTGTGTAAAATTGAAAGAACTGTTTAACTCTGGGCAGCCATGAAGAATGTAAATAAAAGTGGCAATATCCTTTGGACAAAGAGATCTGTTTCGGTTAGAATGTACAGATAGGGTTAGAATAGCTGCCTACAATTATGATTTGAAGATCATAAGGTGGATGGTTTTCTGTCTGTGGCTTTATCTAAATAACCTGGCCATTTTTTCAGAGGACAAATGCAGTGATGTTCTGACCTTAATACCCGAATCATTATTTCTAAATTGTCAAAAGAAATCTGTGTTTGCTAAAAAGATTCTTCTTTAGTTTTATGTTTTTTATACTTTTTATTGTTATGGATACAGGGTGCATATAATGTTTTAATATAACCATACTGATCAAATCATAATGTTTGGGCTATTAGCACTTCAAACACTTATCACTTCTTTGCATCAGGAACATTCTAATTATATTTTGAAACATACAATACATTTTGGAGTTTCATTCAACATTTTGTTTTCTTTTTATATATTTTGTTTTAGAAAAGTTCTAAGTCTTATTTTATTCTAAAATTAACTAAGTTGGAATTTCCATATTATTGGCATTAAATTTATTGTTTTATTTTCATAATTTTTCACTGTCGTCCTCATGTTTATTCTTTTTTCAGGGAAGCACAACTTGGCCACATATTATCTTTAAAATACCCCAGATAAGTTTCTCTTTACAACTGGGATTAAGTACATAGGCCTGAAGCTATCTTCTGGGGTTATAATTCTGGCCTCATTATTACTTGCTAAACTAACTGGCATAAAGAATTGAACATCTATGGCTTACACATTTCATTATAGGATGGTGATTAAATAAGATGGTTCATGAAAAATGTTCAACACATTATAAAGCATGTGGATTAGGAATAAATTGTAGGTATTATTATTTTGTATTTATCCACGTTTTTGCTTTTCTCTAAGTATCTCTGGTTAACTTTCTCATCTACACTGTACAGCCTATCATTTAGTTATCCTTCCTCCTCCTTCCCAGCAATTACCTCATACACTCTCCCAGGACTACTGCAGTCCTCTCCCAAATATTCGCCCTGTCTATCATCAAGGGTTGTCTAGTGATGCCAGATTATTGTGTATAAGGATGTTTTAAAAAAAAATACACTCCATCAAATCTTGGTATTTATGATGTACTATGTATCATAGGAGGAAAATGTTATTTATTATAAATTCAAAGAGAACATTATTTATGTAGACTTCATGGCTTCATGGGGATACGTTTGAAATATAGAAAAATGTAGCTTTTGGGGAGTATTGTATTTAAGTCTCATGTAATCTTAATTTCAAAAATTTTATTTTAGCACAAACATCTTTGTCCCGAGTAAGAGAGATATTACCATTTTTAACCACTGTTCTGAGGAGGATGGTATAAACAATTCAGTTGCTTTATCTAGAATTAATACTATTAGGTTGGCATGTGGTGCAAGGCTTTATAACCTATACATGCGATTTCTGGGCAGTAGAATTATTATTGATATGTAAAAGCAAAGATATGTATTAAGTGTTTGCCATATTGCCTGTGTAAATTGATGGATAATGTACTAATTTTCAAATGTATATGTCTGCTTTTCTGATTAATAACACTAATTTTAACATGATGTTTAATATATATTTTAATATAATCTGAATTTTAATATATAGTCAATGTCATCTAAAATGCCATAATATGCTGTATTTACTATTTATAAACAAAAGGTTAAGAACATATTATAAGGAGAAAAGACACGTTTTGGAAATCAGCTAGACATGAACTAAATCTTTTTTCCTTCCTAAACCTTTGTATCCAAGACTTGCTTAGTTGTACTTCACTGGAGTAACTGAGATTGAATGTCTATGGATGTAACTTTCTAAATTTTGTTTGAAAAGTTAGGATTTACAATGTGGAAAATTATCAAAATGAAGAAAGGGTATATGAAAATATTGCAGAAGTGAAGAAATGGCTTTGACAGAGTAGAAAATGATATTATATACTGATGCATTTGAATTTTAGAAATATATGCTCTTTTTACAAAACAATAAGTATTTTTCGATCACTGAGATATTTACTTCATCACATATTTATCTAGTAAATGATAAATAGTTACCACTTCGGACATTGAAATGGATAGATACTAGAGCTATGAAGATACATAGATATCCTCTAAATGATATAACATAAAGGGTAGGTAGACTTGTATGGTCTAAGTATACAGAAAAAGGCAATATATACTGAGAGTCTATACATGGAAATATAGACAGAGGAGAAATTTCTTGATCTTCATGGGCATGCTGGAATTAACTCCAAAAATTAGTCTTTGCGGACCTGGAATCCTGAGACAATGAAGAGTATGTGTTCTCAGTGTAGACAAAGGGAAAAATACATTCTTTCTTCAAAAGAAACATCAGCTAGGTGGTGTTAGAAAGAATGCAGTTGTGTGGGAAATTCAGCATTCCTGCACTCCACCTGCATTTGCATACATTGGCTTACCTTAGGCTAGAGGTAATCTAGAGACTGATCCTGAACCATATTTTAGGTCATGCAAATCCTGATTCAGGCACATCCACTAATGTAGTTCTCATGGCCCCTGAGAGGTGACACTCTCAGTGCTTGTCAGACCTTCTCTCCAGCTAAGCTTTGGAGTCAACACTTATTTTTCAGCTTAAGGAGAATCAAAGGAGCAAGTGAGATCATAACCAAGAGGAAAAATTCCAACTGCAACAGCCTAAATGTGTCCAAATTCAGACATTCAAGATTTCCCCCTTCTAACTTTCATTTCCTGCAAAGTAATGTCTCCTCCTACTAGTTTCTCTTTTCCAGGGAGTTGAATAAGACCATAGGGGAATTTTTTCAATCTTTGCCTTATTTAGCCCTCAGAGAATCAGATTACAGTCTCAGTTCACAACCTAAAAAAGATAATCTCAATAAATCAGAATAATTGGAAATGAATCAGGACATATGTATTTTGGATTTATGCTATTTTCTGAAGTCAGCATTTTTGATTTCTCTATACACACATATACATATATATGCATACATATAGAAAGTGTAAAAATGCACACTTTTTTTTTTTTTTTTGAGACGGAGCCTCAAGCTATTCCCCTGGGCAGAGTGCCATGGCATCACAGCTCACAGCAACCTCCAACTCCTGGGCTCAAGCGAGTCTCCTGCCTCAGCCTCCCAAGTAGCTGGGACTACAGGCGCCTGCCACAATGCCCGGCCATTTTTGGTTGCAGCCATCATTGTTGTTTTGGTGGGCCTGGGCTGGGGATTCAAACCTGCCACCTTAGGTGTATGTGGCTGGCGCCTTAGACGCTTGAGCCATAGGCGCCGAGCCGATCCCTCACTTTCAAGGCTAAGTTCTTCCCATTAAATCATGACTGGTTACTGGGCACAAAACTTTTATTAATAGTGAGAAACTGGCTCAGCACCTGTAGCTCAAGCAGCTAAGGCACCAGCCACATATGTCTGAGCTGGTGGGTTCAAATCTAGCCCGGTCCCCCCAAACAACAATGATGACTGCAACCAAAAAATAGCCAGACATTGTGGCAAGCACCTGTAATTCCAGCTATAAGGGAGGCGAAGGCAGGAGAATCACATGAACCCAAGAGTTGGAGGTTGCTGTGAGCTGTGATGCCACAGTACTCTACCCAGGGTGACAGCGTGAGGCTCTGTCTCAAAAGAAAAAAAAGAAGTTAGAAACTATATACAACGTTAAAATAAGCACATATATACATTTACATTAATAAAAGCTAGAACTGAGTAAAAGGAAGATTATAAAATAGGGAACAATTTTGTCACGATCAAACACAAATTTATCCGATGACAACATAATAAAGAGAGACTTTTATAAGAGGGGGAAAAGTAGTTTAATTTATTGTAAGATAAAAGTACAATGAAAGAATAGGAAAATAAAATATTGAACATAAAACTATGAAAAGAAGAAAAATTAAAAAGCAAAAGAGTAAAATCTGAAGACACAGATCTGCAGCTTAAGACCACAGAAGAAAATGAAAGAGAATTGAAGGTAAAGAGACATGAAAGAAAAATAATATTGTTCAATAAATTCTAGTAAAAGCTGAAAAGGAATTTAAATGTGAAGTAGAAAAACCCACTTAAAATCTAAATTACTGTCAAATTCTTCAAATTACCTTCTGCCTGAAGAATATGAGGAAAACAATGGGGAAAAATTAACTTACCTTTCGAACAATACTGTCTTCCACATTTGATTTTTTATTGCTGCCCTGTTTACCCATTAAAGTAATCTCTAGTTGACAAAAAGGTTTCGGTAAAATATCACATTGTGTAAAGAATTTTCTCCATTCAACAATATATGCTTTTAGCAAAGCTGTATCATCTTGATGGCTCAGTACTCGCTGAAAAAAAAATCATACCAATTTAAAATAAATCCTGGTGCTTTGAAGAATAAAAATAAAACACATTCATGCTATAATTGAAATTTTAAAAATTTATTATACAAACTATATTATATCCAAGAGAAATTGAAACACATTCACAAAAAATCTTATACATGAATGTTCCTACCAGTATTATTCAAAATAAACAAAAAGCAGAAATGATCCAAATGTCCATCAGCTGATGAATGGAAAAGTCCTATGGAATGTACACAACAGAATATTATTCAACCACAAAAAGAAACAAAATACTAATAAATGCTACAACACAGATGAATCTTGGAATCATTACCAAAGTGAAAGAAACGAATTACAAAAGGCTACATATATTGTTTTATTCCATTTATAAGAAATGTCAAAATCAGGTAAACCCATAGAGCCAGACAGCAGATTAGTGGTGGGAGTGATTGTTAACAGCTACAGAGTTTCTTTTCAAGGTGATGAAAATATTCTGGAATAAGTGGCTGATAGTTGCGTAATTTTAAAATATACTAACCTATTAATTCAGATGCTTTTAGCAAAGCTGTATCACAAAAAGAGATGTGAAAGAAAAATAATATTATTTTATATTTATTCACATGCTTTATAAGGGTGAATTTTATGACATGTGACTTATATCTCAAGTTTTTAAAAAAGGTATTGGAGGCTCGGCGCCTGTGGCTCAATCGGCTAAGGCGCCAGCCACGTACACCTAAGGTGGCGGGTTCAAATCCCCAGCCCGGGCCCGCCAAACAACAATGATGGCTGCAACCAAAAAATGGCCAGGCGTTGTGGTGGGCGCCTGT